>JASAND010002268.1:0-42948 GCA_030248195.1 Trissonchulus latispiculum
CGGTAAATGCCGTACAGGCATCTACAGAATCGAAGGAAAAACCTACAGACGAAAAGGCCGAAGATCAGAGGATTTGCTACAAATGTGGGAATCCTGGCCATATCTCGCCGCAATGCGCTCTAAATCGCCAACAGAATTCGGGATTTAGAGGCAGAGGTAATCCAAATCGGCGTGGATTTGGAAATCGTGGTAATTCTCGAGGGAATTACAATAACAACCGAAATTATGATAATTCTGACTATTCCAATCAAAATTCTGGCCGAAATTGGAATAGAGGAAACCGAGGAAACTATAACGGTCGAGGAGGCCGTAGGGGAGGAAATTCCAACAACCGGAATCAAAATGCGAATGTTTTTGTGGACCCTAGTGGTCGGGTTTTTCGCACAAATCGTCAAAACGGCGTAAATTTTCTCACTCCAGTCCAACAGGAGATGGACCCTACTAGTCAGTTGGTGAATTTTCTGCAGAATTTTCAGCAAGCGGGGAGCACAGCAAATTCCGGGGGTGCCCCTCCGCAGTAGAATCCCCACCCGGAAAGCCAAGTACGTATATAACGCAGAAAAATCCGCAAGTTAATTTGGTGTCGGAAAAAACCCCAAATTTTCTGGAGGGTCTTTCGAAACTTTTTCCGGATCAAAAGGTTTTAAATGCTAACCAGATTTGTACAGTTTTTACACCTACGTATGCGGATGTTACTCGGGGTTCTAGATCTCAAAATTCCACGGAAAACCCCAGAAATCTTTTACAATCGGAATTGCAAAGGTTATTGCAAAATTTGGATATACGTACTTTGGTGGAAGCTTTAAATAGCCCTAACCCCCCATCCCTTTTTCCTCGATCTCCTCAGAATGGCCATAATGTACAGCAGAATCAACAGCAACGTGTACAGAATGTTTTATCTCAGCCGTTGATTCCACTTTTTCCTGTAAATTCTGGTAGATTTCAGAATAGAACGTTTAGAAGAGGTTTTTCTACATTTCCTCGAAATACGTACAACGGAAATGCAAATTATCAGAATAATTCCCGCTACTACGCCTATAGTCGGGAGAATTATTCTAGAAATCAGTATTCTGCTCCACGTGTACCAAATTTTCGTGGAGGGCCACGAAATTTCAGGAATTGGAACGTGCGCCCCCCCTCCCAAAACAGGTACGGTACGGGTTCAGGTACTACCAGAGCTCCAGCTAGTGGCAATAATGGAAATGCTAATGTGCAACAGTATCTTGCAGTGCCACAACCATTGAATTTGCTTTTAGGAGCAAATCAAACTCAAAGTGCGCGTATTTGGGAAAACAGCAGGTTTTCAAGGGGAAACTCTGCCGCTCTCCCAAGTACAAATTGGCGCCAATATGTGACACAGCAAGGGACAACAGCAAGTCAGCAAGTATCTAGTGCTAGGGTAGCTGGGGTAGGTAGTCAGGAATCATCTGTAGGTAGGAATTCGACGGTTCACGTCACTGATACTGGTGACCTAGTTCTGACGAATTCAAACAAGAAAGATGAAACCTGTACAACTAATGCTGCAAAATTGTCAGATGCCTCAAAATACAAAAAGTCAGAGACGAAAAATGCAAATACAGCAAATGGAACGGAAACAACGTTGAATATGTCTCAAGACCAACTAGTTACACGATTAAATCGACTCAGAACAATTGATGAGGCACCTGATTCCGAGGAAAATGCAGCGAAAGATTCATTTTCGAATGTGGAGAGGGAAACTAATGACGATAACAGACGAAAAGACGAACCTAGCTCATCATCAGGTCGAATTCGTTCAAATAAAAAGGTGAAATCTGTTCAGAAACGACGTTCTCATAAGATTCCAGACCCAGATTTCCCTGGAAGATTTCTTTTTGAGTATGATTCTTCTGAAAGTTCGCAGTCAGACCAAAGTCAGTCTGAAACGTCAGATTTGGAAAATGACAATTTTGAAGTCAATCATGTGAATTCTGCTCATCAGCCAGAAAAGGCACCTAAAACTGACTTCGTGACGAATAATCGAAACTATTTAGCGGCTTTTGTGCATCAAGATCAGTATTTTTTCGGTGCTCAGACGAAAATTCCACCGGTTCACTCACCGCTGATAGTAGCATCAGTGGGAGGTGTAAATACTTTGGCTCTTATTGATACGGGCGCTAATATTTCTGTGGTTTCTAAGAATTTTGTGGAACATCTAAATTGCAAAAATGCCTCGGAAAGTTTAACTTTATACTGAAACTTTATGCTTGTAATTTGGACAAATTAATTTTTTCGTTTATTCTGTTTTATGGCTGAGGGTCATTGAGAAATGGATTGTGATATGTGGGGGGGGGGGGGGGGGAGAAAATGATGAGAGTGGATAGGATTTGGAGCGAAACTTATTTTTGGTTAGATGTTTTGCGGAATTTTTTTTGATTTGGCACTTTACTTTTGTTGTATGGCTTATTTTTTTTTGATTTGGTTGCATTTTGTTTAGTTTAATTTACAGTTTCCCGTCAAACAGTTGCACTTTTCCTCCTTGATTTTGGAAGCGATTCTTGAATTCTTCTTGTCTTTTTCTTCGTAAGTACGTTTTGATCGAAGGCCTAAATTCTATGGTCCGTCCCAGGTGCCATTTGACTAGTCCCGTGGTTGTGGCTGAGTATTTTATTTGCTTCAAAGTTCTTCAACGACCGTTTATCTCCTTGTTTTCAAGTTCCCTTTTCAGCTATAATTGAGCGAAGATGCCGATTCACAAATTGATTCGAAGTCTTATAATTAACAAGATTTTCCATATCATGACGTTTCAGACTGACTTTGGTCTGAGGAACTTTCAGAAGAATCATACTCAAAAAGAAATCTTCCAGGGAAATCTGTGTCTGGAATCTTATGAAAACGTCGTTTCTGAACAGATTGCACCTTTGTATTGAACGAATTCGACCTGATGATGAGCTAGGTTCGTCTTTTCGTCTGTTATCGTCATTAGTTTCCCTCTCCACATTCGAAAATGAATCTTTCGCTGCATTTTCCTCGGAATCAGGTGCCTCATCAATTGTTCTGAGTCGATTTAATCGTGTAACTAGTTGGTCTTGAGACATATTCAACGTTGTTTCCGTTCCATTTGCTGTATTTGCATTTTTCGTCTCTGACTTTTTGTATTTTGAGGCATCTGACAATTTTGCAGCATTAGTTGTACAGGTTTCATCTTTCTTGTTTGAATTCGTCAGAACTAGGTCACCAGTATCAGTGACGTGAACCGTCGAATTCCTACCTACAGATGATTCCTGACTACCTACCCCAGCTACCCTAGCACTAGATACTTGCTGACTTGCTGTTGTCCCTTGCTGTGTCACATATTGGCGCCAATTTGTACTTGGGAGAGCGGCAGAGTTTCCCCTTGAAAACCTGCTGTTTTCCCAAATACGCGCACTTTGAGTTTGATTTGCTCCTAAAAGCAAATTCAACGGTTGTGGCACTGCAAGATACTGTTGCACATTAGCAGTTCCGTTATTGCCACTAGCTGGAGTTCGGGTAGTACCTGAACCCGTACTGTACCTGTTTTGGGAAGGGGGGCGCACGTTCCAATTCCTGAAATTTCGTGGCCCTCCACGAAAATTTGGTACACGTGGAGCAGAATACTGATTTCTAGAATAATTCTCCCGACTATAGGCGTAGTAGCGGGAATTATTCTGATAATTTGCATTTCCGTTGTACGTATTTCGAGGAAATGTAGAAAAACCTCTTCTAAACGTTCTATTCTGAAATCTACCAGAATTTACAGGAAAAAGTGGAATCAACGGCTGAGATAAAACATTCTGTACACGTTGCTGTTGATTCTGCTGTACATTATGGCCATTCTGAGGAGATCGAGGAAAAAGGGATGGGGGGTTAGGGCTATTTAAAGCTTCCACCAAAGTACGTATATCCAAATTTTGCAATAGCCTTTGCAATTCCGACTGTAACAAATTTCTGGGGTTTTCTGAGGAATTTTGAGATCTAGAACCCCGAGTAACATCCGCATACGTATATGTAAAAACTGTACAAATCTGAACTGCGGAAAAATTTGGGGGTTTTTTCCGACACCAAATTAACTTGCGGATTTTTCTGCGTTATATACGTACTTGGTTGGGGGGGGTGGGGGGGATTTACTGTGCTCCCCGCTTGCTGAAAATTCTGTTGAAAATTCACCAACTGACTGGTAGGGTCCATCTCCTGCTGGACTAGAGTAAGGAAATTTATGCCATTTTGACGATTTTTGTGAAAACCCGACCACTAGGGTCTACAAAAACATTCGCATTTTGATTTTGGTTGTTGGAATTTCCTCCCCGACCGTTATAGCTTCCTCGGTATCCTCTATTCCAATTTCGGCCAGAATATTGATTGGAATAGTCTGAATTATCATAATTCCGGTTGTTATTGTAATTCCCTCTGGAATTACCACGATTTCCAAATCCACGCCGATTTGG
The DNA here is from genome assembly GCA_030248195.1 of Trissonchulus latispiculum. Taxonomy (NCBI): domain Eukaryota; kingdom Metazoa; phylum Nematoda; class Enoplea; order Enoplida; family Ironidae; genus Trissonchulus; species Trissonchulus latispiculum. Next base: position 4,425 of record JASAND010002268.1, read on the forward strand.
ATTACCTCTGCCTCTAAATCCCGAATTCTGTTGGCGATTTAGAGCGCATTGAGGCGATATATGGCCAGGATTTCCACATTTGTAGCAAATCCTCTGATCTTCGGCCTTTTCGTCAGTAGGTTTTTCCTTCGATTCTGTAGATGCCTGTACGGCATTTACCGCACCAGAAGCTGAGCTCGTAGAGGGTTTTTCTGAGCCCGCTGGCTCACCTTTCGTAGCTTCTAGAACCAAATCCCTCTGAGCATTTCGAATTTTGACCTTTTTCAGTTCTTCCTCCAATTCCTTGAGTTTCAAGTCCATAGGATCTAATTTCTCCGTTTCGTCCGAAGAAACCGTACAAACTTTCGCCTTAGATTTTCCCCGTTTTGATCTTTTCCGGGTTTTTTCTGCCTTTTCAGATTTTTCGGATTTTTCCGATTTATCCGACTCGGCTGAGTCAGAGTCACATTCCTCTTCGACACGCGAAAGTTGGACCACGATTTTTCGCAGTTTTACCATTGTATGTCCCCAACTTTCCAGATCAGAAAGTAGCGAAACTCCAACGTTTTTTAAACTGCTTTTGAGACCTTTTCTGAGTTGCTCGAAAATATATACTGCCCTTTCGTCATCAGTGGCCTTGGGAAATGCCTTTCTAGCCAAAATTTCCAAATCTGACACAAAATCCTGAACATTTTCACTGGATTTTTGAGTACGTACATAAAATTGCCTAGAATGTTCAACGGCAGTTTTCTGGACCGGCTCAAAAAGTGTTTTTAGGAGTTCAACCATCTCCTTGTACGTACTTGGCATTCCCAATGAAGAAAGTCTATGGATGACTTTTTCACCCAATTTGGCCAACAAAATTGAATAAAATTTATCCTCACCGATATCGTTTGCCTTCGCAATGGCCTCAAAACTAATAATCCACTCGTCGGGAGTTAGAGAGGTTTCCCTCCCGTTATAATTACTCAAACCCTTGAAAAGAGTTATCAAATTCTTCAATTCGGCCATTTTTTGCTCTCTTTCTTCACGTAAACGAGCTTGTAATCGCGTTTCCAGATTTCTATTTACCACGAATTGTATCAGAAACTTGGTCAAAAATCTCCCAAATTCTGCCAAAACTCGTATCAAAATAATCTTCCTCTGGAAAAACTTCAATGGCGAGAAAATTTTAGAAAAAAATATCAAAAAAGTTATATACGTACACAAAAAAATTCCAAAAATCGTCGGCAAATTGCTTCAAAAGACAAAATAAACGTTCCTGATTACATCACAAGTAGGGGGGGGGGGTTGGGATTATTGTTATGGAGGACATTTGCGTTGATAATTGAAAAATTCTCAACAATATGTCCAAAAATTGGTGATTTAGGGGTGGGGGGTACAAAATTAAGTCTAAATCACGTTTTTGACGCAGAAATCAGTCGAAAATCCTCCTAGAACGACGTTTTGCGCCTAGGACGGTCGTTATTTGAAGCAATTCAGCCTAAAAATCGTTCAATAATCGATTTTTGGTTCGATTAGGGGGTTTCGAAATTTTATCCTAAAATTTCCGAAACTTCGAAATTTTGGCGATTATGGGTCCCCAAAAATTATACAACGCTTGCGGGGTTCCCAGAAAAACTATTCAGCCAAAAATTTGCCAAAATTCGACGGAATTTGACCTTGGGGGGTTTGGGGGTGGTCAAAATTTTGTCCAAAAAGTGCCTAAAATTGCAAAATTCTAGCAATTACGGGTCCCCAAAAATTATACAACACTTGGGGAGTACCCACAAATTTTTATTTAGGCAAGAATGCACAAAAATTTGACAAAATTTGTCCTTGGGGGGGTACAAAAATTTACCAAAATTTGGCAATTTTTGCAAAAATTTACAATTTATGCTCCAAGTTCAGCTTCTGTTGCTTTCCTTCGTGTCAAGGTTTCTCAGTATCGAGAAAATTCGGCACAAAGGTTGTGGGAAACCCACGAAAAATTTTCCTAACTACAAAAATTTTTAAAATTTTTCCCGTCTTGGGGGTGGGGGGGGTAGGACGGTGGGGGGGTAGGACGGTGGGGGGGTAGTCCCCAACGGACTTTCCCGACTTTCTAAATTTGACATATTTTCAGAGTTGCACCCTACACAATAGGAGAATTTCAAAGTCTTCAAACTTAAACAAAATGTGTTTTAAAAGATTCTCCTAATTTTTGCGATTCTAAAACTACAAACCTTTTTCAATAAATTGCAAAATTAAGTTCAAAAATCGTTTTTGAAAATTCACGAAATTTGAAATTTTTTCAATTCAGCAGACCGGACAGTGGTCCTGTCACGGTCGCCAAATGTTAACTACCGGTTTACTGTCCGGTAACTAAACCGGCAACTAGATGGCGGAACGAACGCAGGTTCTAATAAAGTCCTAACCTAAGGTGCACCTCGCTCGAAGAAATGTAACAAGTAACCCCTAAAATGGGTAAGATTTCGCCCCAGCAGAGACGTCTTTGCGATAGCGGCTATGTTGAATTTTAGAACGTGCTATTCTTTTGAACGCATTTGAAAGATGTGTATTACATTTACAGCTTCTAGCTTGACTGCATTTTGTAAACCAGCCTCCGTAAACATAAGACCTACTTTCCATGAGGCTGCATGAACGCACATGAATTCCTGTGCTTGCGGGTGAACGCTGTTCACAAAGACAACTGATCACGACTGAGCCATTTATAAAATGAATCAGCAACACCCTCCCATCTCATTTGCATATTATGCATCCAGCATTGCTTGAAAACGAATTCGTGAAAAAGGGGGGCAATCTTTAAATTTTGTTGAACTCAAGATAATATTTAATATTCCGCACCCAGCTAAGTTAAAGTTTAAAAAATTTAAGTTTAAGTTTAAAGCATTATTTCGACAACCTTGTTTTCTGCTAAAACTTTCAGTTTTTTGACAGGTTTTAGCTATGGTACCCCCTGATTTAAAAAGAGGGAGCAGCGGGATTTACATGCTAAAGATAGGCACTGTTTCTTATCAAAGCATACTTCCAGTTCAAAAGTAGGTCCACCCATTCCAAATATTTCGCCTTCGGCGAAATAAAAACCCTAACTAAAGATGCCCTAATAAAAGAAGAAAGACTGGCATATTTTAATAAGAACTTACGATGGGCTTTAATGGCAAACCATAAAGATTACAGCAAATACAGAGATGGCTCAATAGGCCGGCGCACTTGTACCAAAGACAATACAATACTGATTACATAAGCATTTAAGCTACCTTATATAAGCTAGATGGTTGCTGTTTGAAGCTAATACATTGATCATTCATGAAACACAAATAGAGTAATTTAGGGCGGATTAACAGTTAGTAAAGTAGGTTTTTAACACAGCCATTGCTAATGCCAAAAAACATCGAAGCTTGAAATAGTCTTAGCATTAGACAGGGGTTCTAATTCGAAATCCTGATTGCAAACATATTTCTAAGTCCAAAACAAGGTTTAACAATACCAGAAAGGTGTAATTTGCATGTAATTGTACGAAAAGCCGAAAACCAAAACCAAAAACAAAAACCAGTCACCGAGTCAGGAGCTCTGACCCGGTCTGGACCCGGTATTTTTGGTGGTGAGAAATTTTTAGCTGTCAAAGCTTATTTTTAAAATTTTACCAGTTTTAACCACCGAAAAACCTCAATAATCACTCAAAAACTAGCAATTGGAGTGAATATATATTGTGAAGTTTGACTCTATGAGAGATAGTAAAATGTTGTTGCCTTCCTTTTGACTAATTAGATTAAGTTCTAGATTACAGGTGAAATACCGTGGTGTGCGATATCGGAGGAGACAAACGACCCTTACCAACTGGAATCCAATTTAGCGATTACAACGATTTATTCAATAATTATGACAAACTCAGTGACAAATCTTTCCAAAATACAAAAGTTACTACAAAATGAAACACTTGATCAAAAATTAGCGAGCACCCACAAATTGACGCAAATAATCACAAACCTACCCAAACTTTGGCAACACTCAACTTACGCAACCCAACCTACTTCGAACCACACCCAAGCATAACTGAACTGCACCTACCCAATATGGCGCTAAATATAAGCTAACTGACTACGAATTTAGTCAAGAGAAACGAGAAACATTGACCATTTGTCGGAATTTGCAACTAAACTTGCTTAGGCTTAGCATCTCGTAAATAATTTATATCTTTCCTGTCGGTGCTAACTTCACAATATTTAACTTATTCGTCTATTTTTTAAATGCTTGCAGCTGTAGTGCCTTTATGATGTTTGTATAGATCTATCAAGCTTGGTAGATCTATAATTGAGTTGACTCTTAACTGCTAAAATGAGAACTAGGACATGTGTTCTGAGATCCCGAAATGTTTACTTTAAAATCTAAAATTTTCTATACTCCAACTATGCAGGTGATTCTTCGCCGCTGCTCTCGTTTTTTGGGAAAGTCAGACTGTGTGAATTTCAAATCCCGGTAATTAGGAAAATCTCAGCAAAATAAGGTTCACAGACTCTGAGTTTTGAGAATAGTTTTTAAAATGTTATGACCTACTGGTGAGAGAAACTAGTGGATCTTGGTTTGATTTTATTTGTTTGTAGTATATATATTCTGACTCCTAGTCATAAGCAAGAATAATTCAAAAGGATTTGAGCTGAGTTACCCTCAGCCATATAACCAAAAAATATTTTTACTTGTAAACCCAAAGCTGCTTATGTTAAGCTCTATTGTTCCAAACTGATTTAACAAGTTGTTTGGTTCGTTTCATATCATGTGGGAAATCGTGCAAATCAGTTTTGATATTTTTTACTTACTTATAATATTTATATACTTTTAAGGAAACTTACTTTAAGGAAACCAAACATTTTGGCCGATTTCGTATTTTAGTTGTCAAAAATGTCCAAAAGATCAAAGAACAACACTGTACTCAAAGATCAAAGAACGTCATTACCAAAGAAGAATTGACAACAGTTTGTCTTAAAATAGGCGAAAATAAGGAAAATTAGCAAAATATGGGGGAAACAGGGAGTCCTCGAAAATATAGAGGAAAATACATATGGATAGTTGAAGTGAAGCCCTATCAGTTAAATACGTAACAATAACTGTTAATTAAAAACAATTAGCGCAATATGTACTAAGTATAAAGTGTAAATAATACAAGGCAAAACTGGAGAAACGTTAAACGACAACTTGCAGAAAAACGTTCAGTAAAATTTCACTCAACTACTTGCACCGCAAGTGCAAGTATCAAGTGCAAGTACTGACCGTTTTTATGAAACAGATTTTGTCCTGCTACTTGCAACTTGAGACTTGCACCTTGCGGTTTAAGTGCAAGTCCGGAAGTAGCACTTGCAGTTTTATGAAACAGTTAACTTGTAACTTGCATGTGCAAGTTTTGCAAGTTTTAAGTTTTATGAAATTGTCCCCAGGAAGACGCAGTCGGCAGGGTGACAACGAGGCTACCACAACGGCTTCCTGATTGACAATATGATATGTCGGGCTTGTCGAACGGCCGAAAACGTTAGAACACAAAAGGCGTGGACGTTTTTGAACACACACACAAACAAACACACACACGCACTCACACACACCCAAGGTGCGTTCACCACACAGCCAGTGGTGGGCATCCTTCATCCTTGCAAAACGCTTCGGATACTTGTTAAGACAACTATTTGGTGTCAATTAACCCCAGTCAAGTTTATATAAATGTAACAAAAAGGTCTTTTAGGGGTCGTTTTTCTTTTCACTTCTCCTTTATAATTATTCTCAAACCACCTCAAATCAGCACAGAGCACTGTTATGAAATTGGCAATCTACTGATTACACGAAAATCACACACAGGGGTCTATAGAATTCTTCTGGTTAGTAAAATTAATTCGACTCGTTTGCTTATGTAAGGCTACCTAGACTGAACGGGATTCTTATCTAAAAGTTAATCCTAAACTCTCTCACTCGATCTGACGCAGGTTAAGCCCAAAGTATTCAGATAAATTAAGTGAATTATTTAATGACATAGGTAAATTACTCACATTCAATATAATAGAAAATTAAACACAAACCCCACAAAACAAAACTGTCTCGACCGTGCAATCACAAGAATACAATTGGTTTGAGTTGCTTCACTTATTAATTTAAATCCAAACCTTTAGTTTTAGTCAACTCGCTTTAAAATCTAAGCCAGGTAAACGTAATATTTTTTGTACCCTTGGGCAGTCCAACTCACAATTCAAGCTACCTTGGTGAATCCGGAATCCTTGCGTGTGGTAGATCCAATGGGATGATGACAGTCCTCCGAAGGAAAGACTGCAATTCAGTTATTTCAATAACTAATTCCAATTATTTCAATTGAAATCTCTTTCAGTGAAGCCACGGGCACAGTAAATAAACTTTTTAATAAATAAATAATAAATAATAAATAAGCTAAAAGTACCATTATCATTTGGTGCGCTGCATCCCCATTAGGAACGGCTAGAATAGACAGTGTTTAGTGTTTACTAAGAAACAGGACACTTTATCTTAGGACATTTCTGAATGGCAATATCCCACAAATTGGCAAAAATTTAGTATGTTACGTAGCAAGCAGCTGCCCAAAGACAAATACATATTGAGTTACACTAACTAAAAAGTATCCATGCAAAGTTATGTAGACAGGGAGAAGGGAAATAAGCATTAAACTTCTAGAATCTATACTGCACTGGCAGGATCAAGTACACTGCGGACGAAGCCGACTTCGGGTTTCAACAGTAATGGGATCCAACAGTTAATTCGAATTAATGAAAGTTGAATGAATGAATGATGAAAGAATTAATTAATGTTCCAAGTTATCATACCACTGAATTCGTGTAGTCAAAAGCTTTCGAGTGATATGCGACATGACTAGTTTTCTTCAAGTTATGAAAAATTCTATATTAATTACCACTTCTACTGATTAGGTAATTATTATGGAATTTTATCAATTCTAGTCTCAACTTTTGCATTTTGGAAAAAATTGTAGTTGTAAAAAATTGTTAATTTTCTCAACGATTTGCAGAGAAACTGCAGTAATAAGGTGTATCTGCCCTTCTCAGCAACACCAACATTTTCAGAAAATATTTGAAAATTTGTGATTCGTTCCCATTAATCTTCAAGCCCAAAAAGGCGTCAAGGTGAACCTTGACCTTGCGACGATACTGATATTACTTCTATCGAAACATTATCTTATCATTATCATTATCATATCATTTATCATTACGATACAGTCAGTATATTATGATATACTATAGACACAGTCCAATCAAGCAGAAGCAGTGCATCAGCGAAAAATTTCAATGAGAAATTTTTCCATGCAAATAGCTGATTAATGAAACCTTCCCATTTAATATTGCACAAAATAAGGGTCCTAGTGATGGCTTGTAGGACTCTGGTGGGGCCCCCAAAATTGGAAGAGAAAATAAATCATTTAATTGCTCTCCTGCTGAGACGTTGGTCTGTATTAAAGAGAAGTGGAAAGGTCAGGCGTAAAAGTCATAGTTTGGGGGCCCCATAAGATTCTCTAACAGTAAAGTGAGTACAAAATAATGAAAGAACCTTTATAACAGTAACTTTCAGAGATGTGTTCTAAGATTTTACTATATTATATTAAATTTCACAATTAAAAGCCTATCTACAATGCATTGAACGTTTAACTCTTCCATGTTAAATAAAATGGTGCTAAGTTAAGTTATATACTCAGTTCAATTTCAGCTTTAACTTTTAGCAGTTTTAGTTATTAATTCAGTTTTAAATTAAAGAAACTATTTTCTGAAAATTTTTAATGAAACTATTTTCTGAACATTTTTAATAGGTCCATTTACAGTTACTCTGATGTAGCTTAATCCCTTAAAACTTGATTACTTATATTACTTTTCCAAGTATTTGAAAATTGTTCAAATTTCAATATTTTGCACCTTTGTAGTAAGTTTGTAGTTAGAGAATCTGATGGGGCCCCCCAAACTGTTGACCTTTACGTCTAACCTTTCCACTTCTCTTTAATACAGGCCAACGTCTCAGCAGGAGAGCAATTAAAGGATTAATTTTCAATTCCAATTTTGGGGGCCCCATCAGATTCCTACAAGCCCTAGTGATTATCTTCAACAGCTTTAATACGCTTGGCCACTGTTCTTTATAATTGGTCAGTTTTTCATCTTTTGGCTTTTATTGATGTATTTTCAAATTCCACACGTTAAGCGGTAAAACAGACTGAGACGCTCACAAGTGTAGTTTTGCCAGTGAAAATTGGAGATTGGCGACACAAGTGTTTTCTGGAACCGTATGCCCAGTCTTCGGCTGGACAAAGTGCAGTTTGTTCCAAATGAACGGCCAACATATGCGGTTTTGCTGTAACTACAATGTAGTTACATTGTAACAACACAAATATAAAACGTGATAAAATTACGTCAAAAGGGATTTCCCAAATGTAATGTAGTGTTACATTGTAAAAGATATATTTGTAGTATGAAACCCAAAAATGTAGCTATTTTAACGCAGAAAATGTAATGTAACTACTGTCGTTTTATGAATGTCCCTGTAATAACCAGTAACGTCTAACCTCTTAATCCGGCCTCTGGAAGCACATTCTGGTTTTGTCTAATTCCAAGACGGCAACAAACCTAAAATTTCTTATAGTGCAACAAAAACTGTTAACTTTTTTGCAGACAATCTTGCTTGTTACTTGCACTTATACCAAGTGTACATAATACATAAGACAAGAGTATGACAGCAGTCATACTCTACGTATTATAAGCGTGACACATCCTCTGCACGCTAACGGCTGACCCCCCAGCAAATTGGACCCTTCACTTCAAAGGAATTTGTGCGCTATGCTTGTGTTCTAAAGCTCGAAACAGACACAAAACTCAGGCACTTAGTGCTTGTGCTTTCGAGCCTTAACACACAAGCATAGAGCGAGTGAGCGTACCCCCGTTTCGACTGGGTACTAATTTGGGGTACCCCTAATTTGCGGGGGGGGGGTCACTGGGGTCCAATTTGCGGGGGGGTCAGCCGTTAGCGTGCAGAGGATGTGGCACGCTTATAATACATAGAGTATGACTGCTGTCATACTCTTACAACTCTTGTTTATACTCGTTTATTGTGGCACCGTCAGAAACAAAACCAACGCCAGTGAGCCACTGTACATTTAGTTTGAACATAAATAATCACCTTTATATAAAAATATGCACAAAGATAAGGATAGAAATCTTTATCAAAATCAAAAGTGAATTCTTTTGTTGTTTGTTTTTCAATTCAAAGTCAAACACAAATAGCAAAAACGTAGAAACTTCGAGAGAACAGTAGTAAATTGCGGCATATGCACGTCTTTTCCTTACTTTCTAAACGTTGGTTAGCTAATACAGAAAACAACAAGCGAAAACAGAATAACATAGACTGAAGTCGTGGACACGATGACATAAAATATATAACTAATAACGGAAAGATTACAAAATCATCATCATTCACAGGAAATAAATTAAAAGCTCTCATGCAATAAAAATTCTAATAATAATAGTATTAAAATACTACTAATAATATAAACTAATAGTTCTCAAAAACACAGTGTTTCTACTGTACACTTCTATTATATATTCTGACTAATAATATAATACAAAGAACAGTCAATTAATTGCTGAAACCCCCTTCCCAAATGTTCTAAGGGAAGGGACATCGGCTAGTCGATTCGATGTTGGCTTCTGTGATCATTGCAAAAGATATGTTTAAGCAACATGTATTTTGATTCAGTCCAATGTTCAGAGAAGCAACAATCAATACTCCATACAATCAGCTGATGTGAATATCAAAATTTTCTTCATTTGCTTTACTACCGGATAGTTTACTAGGCTTATCAACAGTAGATCGTATGAAAAATCCCATAAATGCCTAAAATCTGATATCTTGTAATTTGATATCCAAACACAATGCATGTTAGTCTACACTACATAGCCCAAAAGCAAACAATTATGTACTCTTGATAATGGGACTTACAGCAACAAGAAAACGCATACTGGGTAGTGGGAGAGTGGAGTCATAAAGCGCTTCCGATCTTTATCTCAAATCGTGCAGTACTCCCTCAGATTTCTTTGTACGTACTGGCTAATAATTGAATGTCGACGTGCAATAAAATTAAAGTTCTAGTCGACCTCGTATTCAGATTTAATACAACTTTTGTGATATTCTAACAGTTCATTACTATTTTTCAGACAAACCCGAATGCTCATTAGCTCAGCTAGTTTGCTGACGTTCTTCCAAATCGTAGCGACAGAATATAAGAAAAAACAGAATAAATCTGCCTGACAACATAAACTATTGCTTTACTATCACTTACAGCACACAATAAGGATAATCAGTTAAGCTTGAATAGGTCTGCTCAGAAATAAGGGCTAAGACGGTTTTCAAACTTCTGGTGTGTTATGGACGAAATGAAGCAAGTCCAATTACCCATACATGCTTGTCGAAAGCGCCTATACCATACAAAATTTAAGTAAAAGTAGGAACTGACTCCGAAACCGAAGAAAAGCTCAACACACCACAATAAAACCTCAGTTATGATGTAAAATCGCATTAGTCCGGCTACGTCTTCTGCACACTTGATATTTTCCATGTCATTTAGAAACGCAGAAATTATGTAATCATAACTTATAACTAGCAAACTGTTGACGAACATGGGCGAGACTAAAAATAATTGCAGATAGCATAACTCCACATCTCTTTTATCCTGCGTTGATCTGTTGTGAAAAAGTAGTTTCGACTGATGCCTTTTAAATAAGCCAATGATTATTAAAAGTGTAAAAGCTACCAATGAGAACTGCTTTATCAATTTAATTACGATTATAAATTTTGATACAGTCGCAGTATACGGTTCCTGGGCGCTGACATATTTGATAAAATAGGACATGCAAGACATCATTGCCGAAATTAATACAGACGCGGAAAGAAAAGATTTGTTATTTACTTTGCCAAAGTGCAATGGTAACCAGATTGCAATCACTCTTTCAAAGGACACAACAACGGCGATAGAGCTGATAAAATGGGCTAGTTGGTTCATAATTCTGGTACAGATGGTATGCAGCAGTAATTTTCCGGAAAGTATAAAAATCATTCTTCCACATTCAATTACATTTATGCCTGCCAAAGTGCACACAATAAGTTTATGATACACAAAGCTAAATCCATGGAATTTGTCTTTGTGAAGAACAGCAGCTGCTAAAAGGTTACCAATAAACCCGAAAGATCCAAAAAGTCCAAAACCGGCAATTCGGAGCTTTTCCAGTTCCGAACTTACAATTAGTGCATTTGAGAGGCTTATGTTGGCCTTGAAATAACTGGCATTATTAGCGCACCCAACGATTGACTTGTTTAGGATTTCATTGGCGTCAAGAATCATTCCGAGTACTGAAACTAAAATAAAAATATAATTACACTGACAATTATGTTACTTAGAGTTGTTTTAGAATATTCAGCGTATTACTGCAGTATTGTGTGTGTAAGCAAATTTTCGTTGATAAGCGACCGTCATTTCCATTACCTATGTAGTCGGCTTTTATGTAAATCTGCGGTACAGGCGGAAGATCCAAAACTGTGTTGCATTTTCCTGCTGCTCCTCAGCGCGTTCAAGCAAATTTTAAGATCATCTGGCAGTAACTTTTCCGAGGCTGAGAGGCCTTTCTTGGTGTACAGCTGAGCTGCACACACCACTGTGCAGGTAACTGCATGGCGTAGCAAATTAGTTTGGGTCCAGGCCTCCCAGCGTGCCCCGTGCGGATAATTAGCTTATCCGCACGGTGCACGATACAGAAGAGCTCTCTGTTGCGTGCATTCACCAATATATACGCACGCAATTAACATAGGAAAAGGGAGGGTGAGCTGTATAAGTCTGTTTATTGGTATATCTGCGTGGTAGTTACTGGTCGGGCTAGCCTTAAGGTGCTGGTTCGGGTTCGTGTATTTTTGGACTTTAAAAGCGCATTTGCCGTTGAAATTCATTCAAATTTGCTACAATTACGTCATTTAGCCTAGAAAACACATTAGAAAAGTCGCAGCGTGAAAATTTGTCTTCATGAGAAATTAGATTTTTGCCACTATAACTTGCACTATGGTCACCTTACATGGACAAGTTCACAGTCATTCGAATCCTCTCACCAAGACCTACAACTTTGCTCGTGAGAGTATTCTTCGATTCCTTTACTGTTTAAGAGATAACAGTGAAAATTGCGTTTCGATGTCCAAAGCGAAACTTTTTTGAAAAATCAAATATTGCAAGATTTCGACAGCTACAACTGCGCTGGTCCGTCGGTCAAGTATTCCCCACATTTGTACTCCTATAGAACCTGTTATGCTTAACGGAGTTGCTCTCTGCGGATCTTAACCTAAAGCACAGCAACAAAATGCGAAATTTTGAAAATAGATTGTTTTGCACACAGATTTCTCTCAACTCATGCAAGCAATTAGAAAACGGCTTTACATACGCATTTTTGTGACAATTACCGAGGGCTTTTCACGGTTTCGCGTTTTTGGTTCTGGAGAAATATGCAACCCAAACCTGAAACTTTTGACAGAAATCAAACAGAAATTACGTTTTTCTCAAAATCCTGAGCTTGTTCAACCACTAAATAAATTCAGAAAAATAGCCCTCGGGAAGACGTTTCTTTCGAAGCCTGAATTGCTTGCTTTTCAGTATCTTTCCTACACTTCGAGAAATCCATGTTTAAACATTGTTTTCCTGTTATCGCATGTTTAAGTCGGATAGTTGAAAAGAGACAGCTCTCTATCTAGTTGTAACAAGCACATTCTAAGCTTTAAAATGATATAAAAATTGTTGCTCAATTCCAAGAATTAAGTAAATTACAGTCTTTCAAAGTTTGCTGCAAATACCCGAACCAGCACCTTAAAGAGATCTGATTCATTCCATTCTAAGCCACTAAGCGAAAAGTATTAATATAATTTTCCATGCATTTTATGTCTGCTTCGGTTAAAGGTGTTGGTATAGTGTCATGGTGCAAACATAAAGTTTGAATTCACATCTTGATTCAGTAGGAGTCAACCTGAAGCCGACATCTTAAGGGGGGGGGGTCCATTTTTGGCCGATTTTTCGACCAGCTCCGATTTTGCTGATTTTCACATATTTTGTTGTCCGATTGGTATATTTTAACGAGTTTTTGAAATGGTCGGATCTCTTACGGATAGCGAGTTATTTCACCTCAAAGTTGATGTCAGTATGTGTTAAACACAGAGTTGGAAGTGGACATTTTAAGTTTGACCAGACCCGGCCCGGCCCGCTCAACAAATTGATTTGTCCACCCAGACCCGGCCCGCGGTCTCAATTTCTGTGCCCGGTCCAGACCCGCGGGCGGCAATACTGTGTCCAGACCCGTCCAGACAAAATACAAAGACTTACGCGAACACCACCTGCGATAGCTGCTATTATGGTCCCTGCTACATAAATTGTTTTACAGTCAGCAAAGCTGTGCTAAAATTGCGTCTGCTGTTGCTAAACATTTAGTGTTGGCATTCCAAAGCCATATTCTTCAAGAATATACACGACAGACTAAAATTTCGATAAATTGCAGTGTCCAGATCTACCCGGATGAGAACACAGACTTGACCAGATTTGCCCGGCCGGGCATTTCCGGGTAGCAAAATGTGTCCATGTCCAGCCCGGCCCGCGGGTACCCGTGGGTACCCACGGGTACCCGGAGTCCACTTCCAACTCTGGTTAAACATAGGAAACGGGAAAAGTTGTGATTTTTTCCGTGCGCCAGAGAAATCTCGCCAACGACAAAATGGAGCATTTCAACGTCCATCTTATATCATAAATACGAGCTCGAAGGGTGATTTGTAGGAAGCAGAATTTTAATTTAGGCCTTCAAAAATTTTTAATTAATTTTTAAGTTTGCGAACAGCCAAATTTGACTGTTTTGCAATGTTACAATTGGGGGTCAGCAAGTTTGATGAAGTATTCTGAAAGCTGTAAGGCCTAATTAAAAAATTCTACTTCCTACAAATCACAGCTTATGGCAAGACATTTCGAACAATGCCAATTCATCCTGGTTGGTTAGCTCTGTCCCATTTTGAGTTTTCTCTGGCGCAGAAATCTCAATTTTTAGCAAAATTTCGGAAATTCCCGTTTTTTGGCAAATCTCATAGTGCTATGGCAACACAGACTTATAAAATGTTAGACTATCTATTTGCGCACCATTATTGATGACTTTAGGTCAAGTTTGGGTACAGATGATGCAGATTAGTGCGCCCAGTTGGTCGTTGGGGTTAAATATGGGGGTCTGACAACGATAAACTCAAAAATACCGATTTTTCAAATTTTTTGAAATATGTTAAATTTTATATCAATCGACAGCTCTCATTGTCGGGAACATTTTTTCTTCTTGGACCTTTGCCCGCAAATGCACCAAATTCAAGTTACCGGACGTTAAATGATTTTCGTGGTCAAGGCTTTCCAGCGCCGGTGCTGCTCCCTAAAATCACTAAATAAAGTCATAATAAAAAGCTTTCCCATTAACAGCTACCCTAACTTCTTTGCTTGCATCAGATAACAAACATACAACCTAATGAAGCTCCATTCTCTAGGAAGTTCAGGTGTAAAGTGCCTTTATTTGCTGCGGCACCGCAATTTTCACCCGTTTTCAAATTGCATGCAAACTGAACGAAACTACTCGAAATTGAAACTCGATATGCAGGACATATGTGACAAAATTTTGTGTGAAAATGAGAAAAATGCGTGACCATAAAATTTTTCATGGTGGACCCCCCCCCTTAATTCGGTAATAGTTAAGGTGAAGTCGATAAGGCCGGATTTCAGAAAAAAAGCAAACAACCGAGATTACAAAAGCCGGCCAGCGGGACTTCAGAAGCCGAAGCGGGATTACAAAGGCCGACAAGCAGGATTCAAGAAGATTACAAGAATTTCTAATGTTTAGTAGATCATACTTTTTGTTTTGTTCATTTTTTCTTTTTCGCTTTTATATGTGATTTCATATTTTAGTCAGGTATTAGGTTTTTATATATGGAGTTGAAAAGAATTTGTTTCATGAACTTATGTATTTTTGTATCCTCTCATCTTTAGCGTAATACTTAATAATTTTACGCAGAGTTCAAAATCCTGGTACGAGTAGGAGTAACATATATTTCCACATCTTGGTATTTGATTTTTAATCGTGTTTTTATGATGCTACCAGAAAGGTTTGAAGTTGCAGTTGGAAATTTATGTCACAGGTGGAGGGTCATTTTTTGTCGTATAACTTTGTAACAAATTTTCCACTAATAAACTTAATATATATAATATTTTCTGCACTTACAAAGAATTTGTCTTTCTGGTTCATGCAATTATTGCAGAGATGTAGCAATTTCAAAGCCATTCTTCAGCCTGGTTGATGGCTCCTTCAACCAAACTTGCTCAAATGCATGAAACAGATGCCGAAATATCAGTGTTGGTTCTTAAATTATATATAAGAATATATCAAAAAATCGTTAAACTGTTCAGTCAATGTTTTGCACGCGTGTTTTCTGTCGTAAGCAAGCCGGGTCTCGTCTCCGTCATGAACTAAATTAGCTGCGAAACAAGCTTACAGTTGCTTAAAATGCCCATCCAGTGGAAACTCAAACCGTGAACAAAAACCTTGCTTGTTAAAATGTTGCTTAACATGATCCTTTTGGCATGATCCTTTCCTTGTGCAAAGTATGAAACCTTTGCACCACGTAAGTTCGAAATAATAAATATTGTTTCGCCGAAAAACCAAATAAAGGTTATATTCGATTGACATGCAATATATATCTACAAATAATTTTGCATTCGTGTCGAAATATCTTGCACATGAAAATGAGGGATATCATAAAATTAAACTTTTTCACTGGAGAGTTGGGGCTCATACTGTACGCATAAGTCTACTTAAAACAACAGAAACAAAGCTGGGGCAATTTCACTTGAAAGAAGAAGCGTATAATTGCAAACGTTTTCCGAAAGAAGGCATTTCAAATAACATATAATTTAAACCAATGATAATTTACACCATCTGACTGAAGCCCACAATTAAAACTATCATTAGAGGAAGTTGCCTATAAGGAAAATTAACACATTCCCTGGATAATTTACAGTGGTAGGATGGATTTATTGTAAGTCACTATAATTAGTTTTAGAAGCTCAATGCTTCAACGATTTTGCTGTGGATTAGCTAAAACAGTAATATCGCAACAAACAATGCTCTCTCTGTATAAAAATACGAGCGGGACAGCTAGCAGGCTCTCTGGGGCCCATTGCATAAAAGTTATTACTATTAAATTATCAGTGATTAGCTGATTAGTGTAGCAGTTTGATTGAAAATAACTAAAGTTGTGGAAGAGCCAGAGGGATATTCAATATGCCGTTTTGCAGCGCTTTTGAGATGCTCTATCGAACTATATATTCAAAACTGGGGTATAATTACAAAGTGGACTGAGCCAACGGAATTACCTTAAAAAATCGCGTTTTCTCTTATATCTGTGATCAGAACTATTCAATAGAACAATTTTATTGGAAGTTTTGGCAATTTTTGAATTAGCCACCTCATTATCTTCAAAATAATACCGAAAACACCAAAATTTGTTGGCTCAATTAAAAGTTTTGCTCATTAGTATTGCTGCACTAATCAACTAATCACTAATAATTTATTAGTAATAACTTTTATGCAACGGGCCCCTTGTTGCATCAGCTGCAGGTGTCAGCTAGCTGGCTTAAAATCCACAAACATGTACGCTCACTTCAAATAATTTCGCCGGATATCCTTGAGTTCTAAATTCTCGACTCGAAGCAGAGAGTCACTACTGTCACGGTACAGTTTTCCCCAGGTGTGAAATTTCCCCCAGGAAAAATTTACACCGCTGTGAATTTTCCGGAGGAACATTTCGCACCGATGCAAGAAATAATTTAGATTTTAGCTTATAAATTAAGTTTTGCTTTAAGAGCTTTAAAATGATAAATTACTGTGCCGTATCTCATTCGTAGCTTTATCCTCCAAAAACTACTACACTAATCAGCCAATCACTTTATGCAACGGGCCCCTGATGTGGGTCCTCGGAGGGCAGTTTTACTTGACATGGACACTGAGGTTCTGTGACTAGCAGGAACAGGGAAGGCGAATTTTACACTTCCAGCGGAAAACAACGAAGCTAGAACCCATTCTAAAATCTTAGAATAAGTGGAGAATACCGAACAACAGCACCTAACCAACTCTGTATTCAAAAGCTTATCTTTTACTTTCACAAATTACAGGATTATTAGCAAAACAAACAAAATACGAATAGAATGTCAACTATCATACATTTGTTTCAACATAAATTATTACTATTTATTAAATAAAGTACTCCAAGAAAGTGAAACTGCACATTGAAAAGACTAAACAAGTACATACCAAACTGTTCTTTCAACAAAACTAAATAAGTTATATAACATTTGTGTACATGCCAATACAGTCGTTGTTATTAATGTCAAATTTCCCCAACCAAAGTCAGAGCTATTTAGACGCTCTAAAACGGGGATCTCCTTAACTATTTCCCCCCAACCCAAACTCGTCATAAATAATTCATGTTTGCTATATTATAAATAAAATAATAAAGTTTTCAATAATTAAGATTTTTTAAAATTCAAAATTTTTAAAAAGTTTAATTTTTGGTTAAAAATTTATTTGAAATACCTCCGGGTCTCTTGCGCTTCTCCCCCAGCCATAACTTTTGATTTTTTGACCAATAACTTTGAAATGTGGTATGGGTGCATACTGGAGGCTTATAAATTCAAAAATTTTAAATTTTTGTTTAGGGGGACCAAGGGGAACCAAAAAATTTTTTAAAAAAATTTTCCTGAAAACTTGCACAGGGGGGTTTTCAGGGGTGCTGAGGGATCTTTTCAGGATAACCCCCCCAGGCTCAGATTTAGCAAAACTTGACCAAATGAGCTGAAATTCGGTATGGGTATGTTTTCGACCACGCTGAGCTCAAATATCGAAAAAATTTTCAATTTCGCGAAATTCGATTTTTTTCGATTGGGGGGGGGGCCCTTTTTTTGGGTCGTGTGTTAGTTTATAATTTTTATTTATTTTTTTTTTTTTTTTTAATTATAAAATTTTTTTTTATTTTGGGAATGAAAGGAACAAGTTAGGTTACGTACCAACTTCTTATTTTCCTTTTCGGAGATTTTATTCGGAAAGAAGTTAACTCAAGATAGCAGTCCGACCCAAATATTAAAGAAATACATAAATACTCTCCTGTTAATTAATGAACTTTCCATTTGTAAACGTGAAAAACATATATACTTTCTATATTAGTAGTGCATGCGACCTTTACCAGACTTGGTTCAAACACTTGCGGCTCATCAGTGGAGAAGTGTTGAACAAAGTTTTTTGAACTTTTTGGAATATTAGACGAAAATATTTGAAAGGTCGTTTCGCCGCCAGTCGCCTCAGGAAGTGTGATTAGAGTGATCTAATACAAGAAAACACAAGAAAATACAGTTGTACAAATATCATAGTTAGTTAGTTAGTTAAAACATTTATTTGATAAGTGATTATGACAAACTATACAATGTGAAAAACTTGCTTAGTGCATTTTATACTTTGTTTAAATCTAAAAACCATAAAAAATAAAATTTTTCAAAATAAAAATATATAAAATATAAATCACCTTTTATGGAGTTCTTATATTTCTCTTAGCTATTGAACAAATTAATAAAAAATTTGTGTTTGAAAAACTTTCTTCAACAGTAAGAAAAAATCAAAATAGTAATTACTTCATGAACTGATATATCTATATTTATACTAAGAAATCCCTTCCCCAATTAACAACATTGATTCAAGTTTCTCACATTTTCATTTGCATAAGAAAACATAACACAGAAGAACACAAAACAATATCAGTTTCCTTTATTTAAAGGGGGAATAATATCTACGAACTCTTCTGGTATATTATGCGAAAGATGCAGTAACATTCTCTCTAGTGATTGTTATCACCCGATCAAGCGGTCGAGAATCAACTTTTCTTTAACCGCCATTTGCTTCTAAACGATAACTTTTCCAATTTCGTCAGCCAAACGATATGCTGATTTGTAATCGGTTCAAAACCCGCATAATCCAAAAGAATTTTAGTTAATTAGAAGTTGTACAGATAGACGTCTGTATAGAACTGTTTCTGTGTGATTGAGGACTGTGCAATTATTTGCTGAATTTTAATCTGTTCACATCCGCATAATCTAAAAAATCCAAGTTAAGTAAAGTTGTGACCTCAGTACAGGACAGTTTACGTGTGATTGAGAAATATGCAATTAATTAAACCGTTTTCCAATCTAACACCAAAATATTTAAACCAGCACACGTCAAGTATTAGTACCTACGACATACAGTCGTAGAGGTTCATAAGTACGACCTAGGTCGTAAAAGGCACAAAGCAAAAGGCACAACGTACGACTGAAAGTCGTAAATTCGTTAAGTACGACTAAGCAGTCGTAAAACGCAGAGGTAGTATATATCACAAGACTTTTATTAAATAATTAGTATATATACAAATTTTAGGAAAAATCTGTATACATTATATATATAAATTTATGAGAGTATATCAGCTGCTGACATTTTTAGGTAAAAATATATGAAATGCATAAATTTATCTATTGAAAAGGAAAAGCAGTTAACTAAAATTTGTGTCTTAAAATGTTTTAGGTACGTACAAAATCGTTAACTATACTCCATTGAGAAGAAATTGTTAAGACGGCGATATTAATTCATGAGAATATTAAAAATGAAGCGCAGCCGCGCTAGAGTGGTATGGAAAGGGACGAGAGTAATAACTCTACAAGTACCCTAACCAGTTCACTCAAAACAAATGAAAGGAACAAGTTAGGTTACGTACCAACTTCTTATTTTCCTTTTCCGAGATTTTATTCGGAATGAAGTTAATTCAAGATAGCAGTCCGACCCAAATATTAAAGAAATACATAAATACTCTCCTGCTAATTAATGAGCTTTTCATTTGTAAACGTGAAAAACATAATATCTATATTAGTAGTGCATGCGACCTCTACCAGACTTGGTTCAAACACTTGCGGCTCATCAGTGGAGAAGTGTTGAACGAAGTTTTTTGAATTTTTTGGAACATTAGACGAAAATATTTGAAAGATCGTTTCGCCGCCAGTCGCCTCAGGAAGTGTGATTAGAGTGATCTAATACAAGAAAACACAAGAAAATACAGGTGTACAAATATCAAAGTTAGTTAGTTAAAACATTTATTTGATACTTGATTATGACAAATTATACAACGTGAAAAACTTGCTTAGTGCATTTTATACTTTGTTTAAATCTAAAAACCATAAAAAATAAAATTTTTCAAAATAAAAATATATAAGATATAAATCACCTTTTATGGAGTTCTTATATTTCTCTTAGCTATTGAACAAATTAATAAAATATTTGTGTTTGAAAAACTTTCTTCAACAGTAAGAAAAAATCCAAATAGTAATTACTTCATGAACTGATATATCTATATTTATACTAAGAAATCCTCTCCTCAATTAACAATATTGATTCAGGTTTCATTCACATTTTCATTTGCATAAGAAAATATAACACAGAAGAACACAAAAACAATATCAGTTTCCTTTATTTAAAGGGGAAATAATATCTACGAACTCTTCTGGTATATTATGCGAAAGATGCTGTAACATTCTCTCTAGTGATTGTTATCACCCAATCAAGCGGTCGAGAATCAACTATAACATTTTCTTTAACCGCCATTTGCTTCTAAACGATAACTTTTCCAATTTCGTCACCAAACGATATGCTGATTTGTAATCGGTTCAAAACCCGCATAATCCAAAAGAATTTTAGTTAATTAGAAGTTGTAAAGATAGACTTCTGTATAGAACTGTTTTTGTGTGATTGAGGACTGTGCAATTATTTGCTGAATTTTAATCTGTTCACATCCGCATAATCTAAAAAATCCAAGTTAAGTAAAGTTGTGACCTCAGTACAGGACAGTTTACGTGTGATTGAGGAATATGCAATTAATCCAATTCCGTTTTCCAATCTAACACCAAAATATTTAAACCAGTTCACATTAAGTATTAGTACCTACGACATACAGTCGTAGAGGTTCTTAAGTACGACCTAGGTCGTAAAAGGCACAAAGCAAAAGGCACAACGTACGACTGAAAGTCGTAAATTCGTTAAGTACGACTAAGCAGTCGTAAAAAAGAGGTAGTATATCACAAGACTTGTATTAAATAATTAGTATACAAATTTTAGGAAAAATTTATATATATATATATTATATAAATTTATGAGAGTATATATATCAGCTGCTGACATGTTTAGGTATAAAAATATATGAAATGCATAAATTTATTTATTGAAAAGGAAAAGCAGTTAACTAAAATTTGTGTCTTAAAATGTTTTAGGTACGTACAAAATCGTTAACTATACTCCATTGAGAATAAATTGTTAAGACGGCGATATTAATTCATGAGAATATTAAAAATGGAGCGCAGCCGCGCTAGAGTGGTATGGAAAGGGACGAGAGTAATAACTCTACAAGTACCCTAACCAGTTCACTCAAAACAAATGAAAGGAACAAGTTAGGTTACGTACCAACTTCTTATTTTCCTTTTCCGAGATTTCATTCGGAATGAAGTTAACTCAAGACAGAAGTCCGACCCAAATATTACAGAAATACATAAATACTCTCCTGTTAATTAATGAACTTTCCATTTGTAAACGTGAAAAACATATATAATTTCTATATTAGTAGTGCATGCGACCTCTACCAGACTTGGTTCAAACACTTGCGGCTCATCAGTGGAGAAGTGTTGAACAAAGTTTTTTGAACTTTTTGGAATATTAGACGAAAATATTTGAAAGGTCGTTTCGCCGCCAGTCGCCTCAGGAAGTGTGATTAGAGTGATCTAATACAAGAAAACACAAGAAAATACAGTTGTACAAATATCATAGTTAGTTAGTTAGTTAAAACATTTATTTGATAAGTGATTATGACAAACTATACAATGTGAAAAACTTGCTTAGTGCATTTTATACTTTGTTTAAATCTAAAAACCATAAAAAATAAAATTTTTTCAAAATAAAAATATATAAGATATAAATCACCTTTTATTGAGTTCTTATATTTCTCTTAGCTATTGAACAAATTAATAAAATATTTGTGTTTGAAAAACTTTCTTCAACAGTAAGAGAAAATCAAAATAGTAATCATATACTAATGAAAATGAAACAGCTAATGAAAAGCTGAATCGAAAAACGGACTTCAGATTCGTGTTCTGCGACCCCGAAATCCCCTGAATAAGCTTTTCAGCAAAATCGAAGACAAAATATTTTTCGGTTCCTCTTGGTCCCCCCTTACGAATTGAAAAATTTCTTTTGGGGAAATAGTAAAATTTTGGGGTATTTGATCGTGCGGGGGTCGAAAACATTTCTATACCAATTTTCTGGTTTTGGGTGGGGTTTTGGGGGCGGGCGCTGGGGGGTATCGTGAAAAGATCCGAGGTGGGCGTGAATGTGAGTATTGTTTTTTGTCTTCGGTTGGGTTGGGTGGGGGTGAGGGGGGTTTTTTGCACCAAATGTGATTAGCAAATGATTAGCGAATTTCGTGCTAAGCAATTGCTTAGCAAGTGTAATCCCAAACTCCTTTGCACCAAATCTGATTAAGTTAACCAACTGCTAAGCAGATGCTAATCAAGTGCTCAAAAAGCAAATATTTAATCCTATTCTGGAGGAGGATTAACTGCGAAATTCCTGCTAATTTTTCGAATTTATTATTATCTCCAGTCAAACCGTAATGGTGAGAATGCTTGCTGGATACTTAGAGGTTCTCCACGTTGCCCCTAATAGCAAGATATCAAATAAAATGTTCGTCAACAATTTGCAACGATAAAGTGTAACGAGATAAAGGCATTTTTAAGAATCTCAAACATTTGGAATTAGGAAATATCCGACCCGTTTAGTTTTATATATACAGATAACTCAACAACACAACTCTTCCCAGGTAGGGACATGTATAATTCAAGCGAACACAAAAATTGGTTTCTTGCATCGAATTCAAAGACTGCTAATGTATGTCCTTGGTCCAAATTCAAAAATCCAGCATTTTCATTGGTCAATTCTTAGTAATGCTAACCATTTGCTAAGCAACTGCTAAACTGATGATCTGTTAATCACTTACTAATCAGATGTGGTGCAACGGAGTTGTTGCTAAGCAAATGCTCAAGATTAGCACTTGTTTAGCTGATCATTTGGTCTTCGGATTAGCAAGTGCTTAGCAAATAGTTAATCACATTTGGTGCAAACGGCCGTTATACTGAGCTAACGAAAAGCTGAATCGAAAAACCGTTTTCAAAAAAACGCCCCGAAAACCCCCCTATGCAAGTTTTCAGCAAAATTTTTTCAACATATTTTTTGGTTCCTTTTACCAAACAAAAATTTAAAATTTTTAAAAAATTTTTTAAAATTTTAAAAAATTTTTAAAATTTTTCAATTTTTGCATTCATAAGCCTCCATTATGCACCCACACCAAATTTCGAAGTTATTGGTCAAAAAATCAAAAGTTATGGGTGGGGGGGGGGAAAGCGCAAGAGACCCATGTATATCTCCTGTTTGTTTCATTTATGTATATTTTTATACATTATATTTATATATATATATATATATATAACACTTGAATGTTACTACATACACGGCGAGATGTACACTTTCCAATTTGGGGGGATAGTTAAATTGGGTCTTTGGGGGGGAATAGTTAGAGATCCTAAAACGGAAATAACAAAATACACGTGAATAGAATGTGTTTCAGAATACTTAAAAATTTAAAAAAGTTCCTATCTACAAGCTATTTAGACGGTCTAAAAAGGAAATAACAAAACACACGTGAATATAAATGTTTCAAAATAAGTTTTTAAAAATTTAAAAAAATTAAAAGTAGTTCGGACACAAACCCAAAACACAGCAAACGTAAACAAAAAGACATGTACACGAAGTCATGACCACGATATGACATAAAATACCCAAAAAATTGCAAAACACAGCAAAATCTTTGTTATCATTTACGAGAGAAAATCAACCTGAAAAGCTCTCAAACATAAAAATACAAATAATTGTCACAAACACTATACACTCGCTAGAATTCTACTATAAAACTGGCAGCAGAGCACAGTAGCACATGCAGCAGCAGCAAATAAACGGAAACAGCGGAAAAGTTAGAGTAGATTTTAAGCTGTCAATAAAGAAACAAGATACCCTCCTATCGCAAACATTTCAGACTTTCAAACAATAAGATAAAATATCCCACCCACAAAGCTAGACAGACGTGTCAACGCAAAGGTACATAATTATGTAGAAAGCGGTGGAGGAAGGAAAAGCAAACATGAAATTTCCAAGATCTATTGTTACAACTACACAGACAGACAGACAGCAGTGAAGCATTAAAACTGCATAGATGAGGGACAGTATCATAAAAACACTCCGTCTTTACAATAGGTTGCCCCATAAAGTCGATGTATTAGCGAAGCATAAGCTAACAATTTCACCTGTGCAACAAAAATTCAAAACAATTCACCCTGAACTGAAAACCAAAATTAATAGAAAAAGCTATAATTTTAGCCTGAATCTGCCGGAAACCATCTGATCAGACAAAAACTTGAGATTCCCAACAGAAAACTAATTATTTTAGCTTTTATCGACATATTTCACTGTTACAAAGGAAGAAAGGACAGATAGAAATGGGTCTCTGCAAGTAAAATAGTGATAAATTTACTTTTAATAAATTTAATTAAATTTACAAACTAGTGAGAAATCGAGAACAGTGTCTTTGTTCTTCATGAAAACCGTCCCAAAGAAGAATAGCAAAAAGACTGTTACTAGAAAACTGGCATAGTTACAAGCGAAAGGAAGGTTAGCTAAGCAGAGAGACACTGTTGTATCTTTTCTATCCAGTCCTGAGCAGCGGCGGGATCATTCGCCATAAAACTGTAGACCCGGCGTATTGTTCGAATCTAGAAAGAAAAGAAAAATTAGTCACTAAAATGGAAAAATACAATTAAAATGAAAGAATCTGATTTTGCGGACTGACACACAGGGAACAGATTGTAACTATTGTAGTTAAAAAACGAATAAACTTAGACATCGGGTAATTTTAGCTTTCCTCAAAGAGTAAGATAATATTGTGGAACTCAGGGTACAAAGTAATAAAAAGTATTATGGGAGACAATAAGGCCAGGGTTTATGGTTTATTAACCTATATAAGTGTCCTAAAACAAAAATTGTAGATGAAATAATGAAGTCCCAGCTGTTTCAAACTAAGCCGGGACTGCACCAAATAAGTTAAGGAATTGCTGTAGACTAGCAAAAGACAAAATTCGATTTTCGACTAAGAAAAACAATAGTTTGTCGTCTGCTGTTCCGCTGCTATTTTTAAACTTATTTGGCGCAGTCCACGGTGTAAAATACATTGATAGACAGTATCGTGTCGTTATTAAATTTAATAAACAGAAGCTAGATAAGCCAAAAAAGCTTACATCAAAGAAAGCCCCCTCAATTTTTCGGGGGGCACCGGCAGGAGCAGGGGAGACAAGACCGACCCAACTGACTTCGGCCAAATCGATGCAGCCTTTGCAGTGACCGTCCTCCATTGTCTCATAATATCGAAGCTGAAATAGTAATTAACTATATAATTTATTAATTTAAATACTATCTAAACTTTACGTAAATTTAAAATTTTTACTTTCTAAACGTCTCTTTTCCACAATTCTGCTCAGCTGCTTACAAAATAGCTTTTAGAAACTTTACAAACTTCAACTGAATAGGGTTAAAAGATCTGCCCTGCAAATGGCATGAAGAAGAATGAAGAATAGGACGCATGTAATTTGACTTTTGAAAGGATTAATTATCGGGAAGCAAACCACACCAAAACATAGCTAATATTCCCGCTTGCATAGAAATCACGCACTAAATTTTACAAGCTGTCATTTTAGCATTAAACAAATGGCAGCTGATGTCAATGAAACCTAGCCGTTTGATGCTGCAAGCTCAGTGTAGTGTTATATACGTTAGACAGCACATTCACAACACCGGGTACATTGGAGCGACAAATTCGCAGTCACTAACCAGACCGATTTGTGTCTGAAACTAACTGTGAGGAAAGTCCCCAAGCCAAAATCGACAGCGGAGAGCGTGACGCTGCAATCGGCGTTCGCCTTGACGCGCGCTGACGCCAAATGGGAGGCATGATACGACCCCCCGCCAGCAACGTGTCAGGGCCTACGCTGAAGCAGAGGGACCCGTCAACACAAACAACAGAATGGGGCTTACTACCAGTGTACCCAAAAATTTTAGCTCAATCACAATTTATCCATCCAAAACATCGAATTAAAGAGTGATTTAGATAATTTAAAATAAAATCAAAAGAGAATTCACACAAATTGTTTTTATAAGGACAAAATTGCTTCCTTATTATATATACCTGATGCTTAATGCTATCCAGGACGAAATATCGCTGTTTCCAGGCTTTCAGCAGGGCACCTCGTTTGAATAGATATCCCTCGTGCGTTGAGGTATCTTTGGATCGGCTTGCATAACCTAAACAAAAAACTGATTTAGCATTAATAAGTTAAATTATGCAATCAAAAATTAAACTAATACACAATTTTAATGAGCAGTGGCACAAAATTGACAGGGGACTTTGAAACCACCTCCGTGGAAAATCCGATGGACATGGACCCCATCAAATGGAGATCCCCACAGGTGTTGCCTGCCATCCGTCTGGTCAACGGAGCAAATGGTTTCCAGCCTCCGGGGGGGCCACGGCTCCATAGCCATGTCAGATCAACGCTGAAGCATCTGGAGTCATTAAATTATGCTACCGAGTGGTGTGGTAAATTCCCCCACATATTTTTTCTGACGGAAATTCAGATGGATGACCTCTTGTCGGAGACTTGTGCTGGACTGTTGGATGCCGACGTGCCCTCATATAAGCTGACGAGTCCGGAACAACAAAAAACTAACAGAGACAATAATTCAGGTTCACTTTGCACGAGTACTAGATATCGCAAAGCACTATTCGATCAAGGAAAGACAGATGAACCACCAAGCGGCCGAAAAAATTGTTGATTCCAGCAAATCGCGGAACTCGATCCCCCGCGATCATCTGCTCAACACTCAGTCGCTGTAAACCAACTGAGAGCTCCCGGTACGCGTCTCTAAGTCCATTCAATCTCTTACAACAGAAAAAATTATAATTTTCTCAATTGAAAAAGACGTTAAAAGAATGTTCATATCCAATCTACAATGACTGTACCAGTGTCTCCATTATTTTGGGAGGGGATTCGGAGCGCCATGACCGGACTATCTGCCTGACCACCGGCCGGTCCAGCGGTCAGTGGAAGGGAGGGTCCACGACCACGACAAGAGGCTACCGCATGAGCCTTGCACTTGTCGTGACAGTTGTAGTCACAGATGGAACAGCGATAACCTGAAATAAAAACAAGAAAGCAGGATCAAAAACTGAACAAAATTGAAAATTTGCAGTCAAAATAACAACAGAAGGGGAACTTCGTAATGTTCAAGACTGTACTGTCTTTTCCAGATGTCGTTCTGTACTCCCAGTACAGCACAGAGCAGAGTCCATAAAACTGTCAAACTTGGTTAATTTTTTATCGTGGCACATGAATTTCTTCAGGTCTTTAATTCTTTTGAATTTTAATTATTTAATTTAAATTTTTAATCTTTTCTGTGCTGATTCGATGGACTAACCCTGTTTCATAACGCCCCACAGAATGTGACCACACACATCGCACTGTGTCGGTGCCGTATAGTTGTAGCGTTCAAAGCTGTGGTCCTGGCCCGAGGCGCCCTCCGCCTCCAACTGTTGTCCCAGGCGACTGAGGGCAGCCGAAGCGCTGCGGCCGCGCAGGAGCAGTTCAACCGTTGATCGTTTGTGAAGGGCACGACTCAGCCATCGGGCCCACTCTGATGTGGCTGAAATCTGCAGAGATTCCTACAATTAGATGGAAAAAACCAGTAGAAAATAAAATTTACACCTAAAATTATTTTTGCATAACAATTTTAATCGAGAAATAATGTCAGACACTACTCAATCGCGCTGTTTAATTTGTTCTAATGGTGGTAAACATTGTGTCAAATGGATTCCAGTACACAGTACAGTACATTACATCAAGGGGAACCGTTACAAGTCGCGAAATGTTGGTTGCAATTTTGGCATTGTGAAGGCGAAAAAAGTGACACTAGTTGGCGGAATGAATTGCTCAATGTTTGTTCACTGCATCGACATGATTTCTTTTTGCCTCCGAAAGGGAAAATCGCAACTAGAAATTGCGTACTATCTGGTAACAGGTGTCATTAAAACAAAAATAGACATGAGCAAAAGTTTCAAAACGGAACCTTTGAGGATATGAGCAGATGAGCAGAGGAGATGAGCAAAACGAACTGGCTTTTTCCTAGGCAAAACTTTCTGGGAGGGCGGAGAAAAATTTTTCAAAAACGCATGAAGAAATAGCCAGTTTTTTGTTGCTGAGCTAAAAATTATCTACTTTAACCTAAATTTAAATTTTAAATAGCTAACAAATGCTTAAAAATGCCTAAAAATCCGGTGAAGCCGGAAACATTTTTCAAAATTTACACTCAAAACCCTGTTTTTCAGGGCACTTTAGCGGGGAGGGGGGAAGGCCCGAATCCTGGGGGCGATTTGGGGGGGGGGACCGCAACCCCCCTGTAGGACAAAGCCAGACGAAATCTTTGAGTAAAAATTTTTCTTACCTCATGAGCCCGTTCCATATTCTTCTGTACTTTGGACAGCAGCCTTTCCCACTGATGAGGTAACCGGTAGAGTTCCCGTTCTGTTGAGATCATATCCTAAAGCAAGAAAATAACTATCAACGAACATATGAATTTCCAACGGCTCGAAATTTGCACCAAAGAGTAAACAAAAAGCAAAATACGGTGACAGGACAACAGAAAAATGCAAATCAATGTAAGATTAGCAAGAAAAAGCCAAGTCCTAACAGATCAACAACATAGAAATAAATAATTTTAACGCGTGCGAGAAAGGCATCGAAATAGATTAAGATTTCAAAGATTAAATTAAAAAAAAGCAAGTGCAACATGCAAAGCTCAGTTTGTCGTTAAGCTATAGCAAATATTCAACTGAGCATAGAGAAAGCAGATCACCTTCGCCCCCTCCCCTCAACTTTCGGCATGCTCCACGCGGTTTTTAGGCGGTGTCGAAAAATAAAGTTTTCGAGGTAAAATTTTCAAAACGTGTCTCATATTTTAGCTAATTCATGCACTCGTAACCTCATTTTACGCTTAAAAACAGTGGCAATTTTTGTGGAATTACCATAGTATGCTTCATTTATACTTATATAATATAATTTCACGTATGTTTATACCTTTGCCATGCCCCCCTACTTTCAAAACCCTAGAAAATGCCAAGACAGATACTCATAGAAAAAAAACCAAGGGACAAACCAACAAAAAACATGCAAATTTAGTAGAACAACACAGCATAGTACGTACAGCCATAATTGAGCATACTTCTAGGATAGACTGCTGGAAAGAGCATTGCTCCACATGAACTGCATCATAGTTTGCATCCACAATGGTTCTGGAGGACTGAAGAATGCCAAGGGTGTCCAACATTTCTGACTGGTCAGCACGACGTTCCTGGCGCTCTGAGAAGGCGGCATCTAAAAAATAAAATTATTAAAAAATAAAATTAATCAATTAATAAAAAATCACCGAAGAAATTGTACTGCCAGTGCAGACACTGCTTTCTTTCTAATTCCTTCTTTTGCCTTATTTAGACATGGAAAGAAATAAGGGACCCAGAAATAATTAGATCTATAACCAATTTCAAAACCTAGCCAGCTGATGCTGCAGAACATTTCCAAATACTGCGATTACTTTCATCCAAATTGCGGTGGCGAGCTGTTCTCGCCTTCTCTCTTAAATTTTATTTGGCAAATGACTACATGTCATTTGATTTAAAGCTTAGCGAGATGCTACAGCAAAAGTTGATAAGAGCAGCACAGAATTTGGAAAACCGGTAGAAATACAACTCGCATTTGCTCATATTTCAAAAAATTACGGCGTTCCACTATGAAAGCAAACGTTTTGGAGACATGCATATACGAACACACACAAACTACACGCAAACGCAAATTTGTTGTTTCTGAAGAGTTTAGTACAATTTTAGTCCAAAATATATACCGTGTTTCCAAAAAGCGCTTCAATATTGGCATTCGAATTCTATATTTTTAACTCCAGAAACAAGCGGCTGAATTTAGTCAACCTTTCTTCACGTTGATTTCCCCATTCAA
Organism: Trissonchulus latispiculum; assembly: GCA_030248195.1. Classification (NCBI taxonomy): domain Eukaryota; kingdom Metazoa; phylum Nematoda; class Enoplea; order Enoplida; family Ironidae; genus Trissonchulus; species Trissonchulus latispiculum. The sequence goes on from JASAND010002268.1 coordinate 34,759, forward strand.
AAATACAACTAATAGACTACAAATTAATAAAATCGGAAAAACCTACCGAAATCATAGGCAGAGCCATGCGACAACAAATCCTCTGCATAGTAGTCCCATAGGGCCAGAGAAGCCACACTAAATTCCGGTCGCAACACCCCGTAATAGCCGGGCGAGTACTGAAAGTTATAGAAAACGGGCGAACGTCTATGCCGGTCCTCGATGAAATCCCACAGAGAGCCGGGAATAGAACCACCGCTTAGCCGCAGGCTAGCCGTCGAATGGAGGGACTTGGTCCGGCAGCTATCAACCGGGGGACCCCCTATACTCCCAGGGGGTTCACCACTGGGGGTCGGGGGTGAGACTGGGGGTCGCCTGTGGGCCCCCGCAGAGGAGCCGCCCTCATAGGAGATGAGACCAGCCTCCATACGGTCGGCTTCACAGTCCATCAGGAGGGAACGAAAGTAGCCGGCCGTTGAGTGGTAGGCTAGATAGCGCAGATAGAAATCATTATACTCAAAGGCGCCTGGGAACTGTTCCCAAATCTGAAAAAAATTAGAAGATATTGAATTTTTCAAAAAACCAATAACGTAACTTCAACGATTAGTTACTCGCGCAGACGCGTTTTGTCAAAAACTAATTCAACGGTTTCATTTGTAGCACTAGGTAAGTATATAAGGTTTGACAAAAAGCAGCTGCTCTAGAAACATTAATTCCTTCGATTCGATGCCAAAATGGCAAAACGATGACGGAACGGGAAACATTCTCACAGAATTCTTACCAATAATCTCTCAATTATAACAAAGATGAATTTAAAAGATTACGGTTTTTTCCTACAAAAATACCTACATCCCTTCACAAAATTTAATACTCCTCACCTGATGCACAGTGTCCAGAAACTGCAGGAAAATGGGGGCAAAACCACTGGTCTGTGAATGAATGGTATGGTTGGAGCGATGGGAAAACTGATGGCCGAAACAGAGCCACTCTTTCTCCACCAGGAGCTCAAATCCTTCCACGGTTCGATAGAAGGGATCCAGCAGCAGTTGAACAAGACTGGAGATCTATAGATCAGAAACAATAAAATAAACAGACCAAAATACAAAAAAACAAAAATATTCAGCAATCAATAAATAATAAAAAAGAAAGCAATGAATAAAAGCTTACTTCTCTCACACTATCGAAAATCAAAACGGAAACACTCAAATTAGCTGTCTTCAATCAGACATCTGGATAGGGATTGACATACGTACTCTTAGCTACATACAATGAATCACCACCCATCCCAGTAAGCTATTAATTCAGCTACAAACACCAACCTGGGCAGTGGTATCCCAGCCGTTTTCTAAACAGACAGCCACTGAGGAATTCTGGATGTCAATTAAATCTACTATAGCGCTGGATATTTGCAGTAGACAGGAAATCTACAACAGACAGCGCATTAGAAAATGCTAATTCTAAAATATAATGCGTATGCCAAAAAAACGCTTAATAAGTATTTGCTGCAGTGACTACTGAAAATTCAATTTGAAGAAATGTTAACACCGTTCATTTCAGAAACGTTTTCCAATTTGAAATCGGAAATAAAAAACTATATTTTGCAGAATCTCAGCTTAAATCTCAAATTTCAATCTCAAATTTCAATCTCAAATTTTAATCTCGAAATTACATAAAAGACTGGAACTCGAACCGCCAACCTTTCGGTATGACTACCTCGTGAAGCCAGCCTGTTTCATTCACTTCCTTCAGAAAGGGATAGCTGGCCGTTTCGCCCTCCAGGCTTATTGAGGACGGAGCCACCACACGGAGCAACTTTTTAAAAGTGGCTTTCGTGGTTTTGGTGTCCGGAAAATCGACAGGGATAAATTCGCATGCTCGATCTAATCGTAAAGCCTGAAAGTGAAAGTGAAACGTAAAGCAAACATATAAGGAAACTTTCTCTATAAAACGCAAATGAACATCTGCGCATTAGTTACAAAAAGAAAACTACAGAAAAATTGTCTCACTTTTTCACTTTTTAACCACATTTTTTCTAACAATCAAAGAACACCTGAACAGTAACGCCATTTGTTATAATTACTACAACGTAAATTAGACACGACACTTCATTCAAAATCGTTCATAAATTCTCAACTCACACACCTTAACATGACTTTTCTCCCCGAAAATGTAGAGGGCCGCTCGGTGGAGGGTCTGGGGCCCGCCAGGGTCACTGGCCGTTGAGCCTAGCCGCTGGCCACTCCCGTAGAGACTGCCCACATCCATGGTACTCATTCGTTTCTGGGCATAGCTGAGGGCTGGCTGTCCAGAGGCCAGCGTTGAACCAGACCTATGATGCTGCATCTGACTGCCATAATGGTGCTGACCGGCCGAGGCGCTTAGGCCGGCGCCGCCTCCTGGCCGTAGAGTATTGTAGAGGTGAGAGGCTACAGCTGGAAAAAGAAGCAAAAAATTAGACTTTAAAAACTTCACTAACGCCAAAAGAAGCTTAAGGCTTTGGGTAATTTGACCAGTATGTCCAAATCCTGCTTAATTATGCCTTAGGGCAAAAGGGAAAGATCCTATGAAATTTACAAACGCTTGACACATTTACGAACCAGTGCGGTTGCAAGATTTAAATAAATCAACATCAATTTCAAAATTTTAATTTTGAAACAATGACCAAAAGATTTAGCTCAATTATTTAGCCAAAGCTGCCAACAAAGAAAAGAGCCAAGAAAATTATCTCAAAGCTGGATAAACAAGCAAAAACAAATTTGGAACAATTCCTCACAAAAGTGAAAATAAAAGTAAAGTTAAAGCAATAACAGTTAACGCCGACCAGACATGAGCAGAAGGCTAATCTGGAGGCAGGGTTTGATCGGCCGCCAAAGACCCGATTTTGGCCAAAAAAGAGAAAACCTGATTCGGGGGTGAAGCTCCCAGCTCATGTACACCACCAACCATTCGGCTTTTCAGACGAGCAATAGGCCCATCAAAAACAAAGGAAAATTAAAATTACATTACATCGCAATCAAATAGTAGCAGGTAAGCCAAGAATTGTGTACCTTTGCTGCCCTTTCCGCCACTGTAGCGTATGGTCTGGGCCACTCGACCCACATGGCCGGACATAGAAGAGCCCGGAGAGCGGCGACTCAGGTCGGGCGTGGAGGGGAGACCACTGGAACTAGACATGGAGTCCAGACCGTGCAGGAACAGGGAGTCAATGGACAGTAGAGATTCTCTGGAATTGCAAAAAATAATAAACTTTTTATAAGATAATCACAATATTATGTAGCAGGCGGCATCATAGCACGGATTGCTGAAAAGTCTGTAGCAGGTCTGGAGGCGTGTTACAACTGAGGGAGTTCTGTGGCAGTGGAAGCTTTGGGCTGGGTTTTCACCCGACACCCGCTACAGTTCGGTTTGATGATGTTGAGTTCTTGTAGGCTGGGTTTGCACCCGACACCTGAGTTCTATTAGAAGTGGATCGCAAGCCGTACTCGCAGAAACAGCACACAGTTTATTCGGCAAAGACAGGCCAAAACAGAGACCGCACACCAAAAGCAAAGGCAAAGGCAAAGGCAAGGCAAGGCAAGGCAACAATTCAAAGACAACCACAGTTTAAGTAACATACATTGGTACCGCCTTTCTAGGTCTACTGTAGAGCACACGGTAGCGCAGTTGCTTTTGTTTTTGTTCCGCTTTCGTCTTTTCTCCTCCAAAGCAAAGTTCTTTCGCATAGCTTTTGGGCTTTCTTTCCGACTTTTGCCCAATTTTTCATGTTTTTAGGCCATCTTTTCGACTTTCGCGTTGGTACAAAAAGCTGCAAACTTTTGGGTTTCTATCCGTCAAAACGTCACCGAAATAGCAATTCTCAGAACTCAGAGAAACCCAGCCTAAACTGCAAATTTCCACCGAATTGTAGCACTCTCGTGCTTTCCCTCTTGGCCAATCCCCTTTAAGCCTTGCAGTCTTACGGTAGCGACTGCAGCCTCAGTAGCAAGGGAAACTTTTAACACAAACGGCTGTGCAAAACAACAGCAGCCGGAACAACAGCACAGCACTCAGTAAACTAAGTACACAGAGCTGCAGTACGCAGCAGTACGTAGGCATTATTTACCTAATAATTTCATTTGCATTATATTTTAGCTATAGCTTTTAATTTCCATAATAATTTTAGATAAGTTATTCTTTTATTAGCTAGATTATTTTGATTGTCTAAATGTAATAATGTATTCTTGTATATAATTGTTTTTACCTTTGTGACATCACTTACCACCCGAAAAGTCGAAAGCCCCCTTTCGAAATATGTAAAATCAGAAAAAAAACTGTACACTTTGGTCACCACAAATTATTTCTAAACCAGCAAAATTTCTACAATTATATACTGCATTACGGTTACGCATAAAATTCACAAACAAATCACAGCAGCTATGCATTTTCTAACTACGAACAGTGCACTACAAAGGTACGAACAGTCGCTATTTAAAAACTACGTCTTTCTGAGTTTATCTTTTAATTTCTGACAAAATTCCGGGTTTTCTTATACAAAAATTTTGTACGAAAATTACAGGGCTACCTGGAATCGTACCGTGGTTGAACGGGTGAGAGTTCAAAAGAATTACCACTATACCACGGAATCTTTAATTTTTTTTTACTGTTAATCCTTCTTAAATAATTTGCTTACAGACTGTTTACCACGAATATGGGTTATATGCTTGCCCTTTAGATGTATGTACGCATGTGCACTATAGGTTCCGTTGCTGAAGCATTACACCAGACTATATATAGGTGTATGTAGGTGTCCATTCACTATTCAATCCTACAAATCTTATGGTATTCGGAGAAGAGCGAAGTGACTACACATATGCATGCATGTATACGTAATCTATATGTACAACAGCAGAGATTGGTATGTGTGTGTGCAGGTCTTAATGTTCTTAATGTATTTCTGATTTGATATCCACATTCACATATTCAGTATATAATATACATCCTAACTAAACCGGGTTGGTGTATTTGGAGTCAAACACTTTAATTTAAGCGTATCTTTTGGATTTGAAAAGCAACTAAACCTTTGGCTCTAATTAATGACTTCTATAAGGTGCAAACAGCCATACTGTAATAAATTTTGTGGGCAGCTGGATTGCAAAGTTTGGACGAATTGGAGTTGGAAACCCAAACTGAGGGGCGAGGGAAAAGAAAAAAATTAACCATACTAATGCAATTAAGTAATTTATTAATCTAAATTTTTGTCTAAATTTATTAGTCAAATTTTATTCATTCTATTTCCATTTCCCACACATATACTTTCGTAATTTACTATCTCCCTTTCCCCCCTACTGCTTCAAGAAAGCCCTCCTGGGCGGAAAATTATTCAGTGGACAAGACCGACGAGCAGGACAAAATTTATAGGAGGGGAACTACGAAGACTAATTTAGCAAACAGGCGGGTTACAAATTCGTGGACGAACTGCTTGAGGACAGCTAGCAGTTGGTACTGATTTAATTTTTAACTCGTGTGTGGACGCGTGCTTATCGGGAGTATCCAGGAATTTTAAGACTACCAGCTGTATGTGCAATGTTTATTTTTCGGGGACTAAATTTTATCTAAGTTATATAAATCTTGGATTGTTGAGCTTTTTGTTTCCAATCAGGGGAACTATTCTAAAGTATTTGTTATTGATCATCGAATGAACCACCTTTATAATTTGTCTTATTCTAGCGGTTTACATTTGCGAATTGTGAGAGTCGGATATTAACCGTACCAACTGGGTATATATATAGTATTTACGTATATCATTTTGACGGTTGCTCAGAGACCATACTTTCTTTTCGTCACCTATTATATAGTGCTCTGCTCCCCTAGTATATAGATTGTGGTGAATTAGTAGCTGCTATCGTAAGATTAGTGAAAGCAAAGGTATGTGAAATTGCTGAATCTATTAAATATTAGACTTAGAGAAAGTGAAATATGTAATATGGCCTTGGACATACGGTACACAAGACTAAGTTTCGGAACCAATCCTTATAGCCACGATATTGCTTAGCCTGATTCTTTGGATGTTGATATGTGTGTGTACCGAGAGAGAAAGTACTTTGTAAAAGCCATTGAACGCAGTAACATAAACTAGTAAATATAGAACTGCATGATTAAAAACGTGCATTGCCAAATCACCAAGAGCAGTTACAAAATCCATTCAAAAGTACCCAGTATCCGCCCTTAAAGTGTCAACTTGAAGTATGAAGTTCCTAATAGCGATCATTCCTTTTTTTAGAGATGGATGATAGCTTTAGACGTAAAATGCTATCTATCGGTAGAGGGCGGGCAAACCCCCACGACCCTCCATCCACCCGGCTCCCGGGGAAGGATGTTCCCCCGCTGCTAAAGTTTTCCGCCTGCCGTCAGGCGCTAAGTGGTATGGCGGCTCTAGAGGGCGAGGTAGATGGCCTCCTAGAAAAGGCCAATCTGCCTGAGCCTCAAGCGCGGCAGGCGCTAGAGCTGGCCATAGCCCGCCTGAGCCTAAGCTGGTCTCACTGCCAGAATCGGCTCAAGTGGGTGGAACGGGAAGGTCGCTTCCGGTTCCAACTCTAGGTTCCCCCTAACCCAAATTTCCGCCTAAAAACGAAAATTGAAATTCTAAATTTAAATTTTATTTAAACTAAAACTACGGCTAAACAAAACCGGATAAGTTGTTTGGGTAATTTCCACTTGAGTTTTGGTTTCGTCAGGATTTTCAACTACTCGATTTGCTTCAGCTTTTTCTTTTGACAAAGAAAGTCCATTTGATTTACTGTTTATTTCAGAATGAATCCTGGTCCTTCTTCACAGCAACACCCGGATGCCCCCTATCCCCCCTCCGGGAGTTGGGTAAACCGACCCACCGCTGAACCAGAGGAGTGGCTGTTCGCTCCCAAAGTTGGAGAAGAGCGCCTGATGGTCGAAAGCGACCTGACGGTGGTGAAATTGGCTCTGGAGGCCAAGCGGCCGATGAAAGAGATCAAAGATCATTTAGAAGAGCTGCGCAAGAGCGTAGGCCAACTGAGGGAGGTCGTTCGGGAAGCCGAACGGCGAATGGCCAACCCTCCCACTTAGCGCCTTCTGAAATTTGGGGGGGGGTTGGGAGGGGTAACTCCCTCTGTCCTGGGGGGTGGGTGGATGGAAGGGAACCCCTTCCTCCATGGGGTGGGGAGCGAACGACCCTGGGTGGAGGGATAAATCCGCCAATGACGATTTCTGCTGTGGATATAAAGAAAAGAACAAAAAAAAAGGTATGTGCAATTAAAAAAAATTTTGAAACTTATTTATTTTTTTTGTACTGATCTTGTGCTTATGTTACCAATAGAAGTGTGTGTATAAACGGTATATATGCTGTCAATAGATATATACATACTCAGTTTAGGTATAATTTTTGAAGAATACTAGATGCCTCTACTTGATATGACACTATGTGATAAAATTAGATAGAATGATAAAGTTTGAGTGCATAGACTAAATTGTATACTAAAGTAAATTAAACCAAACTAGTTAATTGCTATATATTAAATAAATATAGGTACGTATTTTATATTCCTTCGTCTAATTTAGATAAATATTGTTACTAGCTAATTTCCTAATATTATAAATTCAGTTGAGTTTGTTATACGTACGTATTAATCAAATGATTATCTTGTAATCTTGTTACATAATTTAAACAAAAATTTGTCAGAGTAATTTTAACGAATAATCATTTTCATGTGGATTATACTCATTTGATTCATCACCTATCGCGAGAAATTTTAAAAACAGTGAGTGGCGGCTAGTAGCTACGCGCGGGGTGAGCTGATCAGTAACCTGCAATTTATTTGTGACAGTCACTCGAATCACTCAAACAATCCTATGTGCCGCCGTCCGCGGAAGACGTACTGAGAAACCGGTCTGCGGCTTGCCAAGTCAGTCGGTCAGATTCTGCGTCGCCAAGGCTCCTCGGAGCGCCGTCGAGGTCGGTTAGGCCCTGGATTACACGATATTCTGAATGTGACAGCCTACCAAGTTGTGGAAAACTGTGAAAACTCACGCCGATTGCCGAACCTACTGCTTCCACTTTTCATTAAATTTTACTAAAAGTTAATTTTCAATGATTTAAAGTTCAGAAATCATAATTTGAAGTCCGAAAATTTACTTAATTTTGTCTGATCTACGTTTTCTACTTACAAAGCAAACGTTCAACGTTTTATGAAAGTCAAAGTC
>JASAND010002269.1:0-21312 GCA_030248195.1 Trissonchulus latispiculum
AGTTACGTATTGCTCAATTGACATGATGCTGTTGTATACCGCGGATGAGTTAACGGTATTCATTTGGCTTGCTATACTTTTTCGTTAATTCTTTTTGACTGCGTTAGTTTTTTAGTTTAGTTCCAAAACTGCCGTGTTGCGTTGAGATTGTCATTTGGTTATTTTTTGTTTTAGGCAGTTTCCTCCGAAATTCAAAGCCAGGAACAGAGGTAAACCCTTTCATTTTTGTTTTATTTTTCTGATATTTTCTAGTGTCTATAGAATTGTTTTCCCCAAGAGTGTACATAACAACTAATAGTGTGACAAGCGTCAAGGTCTTAGTTATTAGACTTGCGACATAATCGGCACGATAACGGATGACAGCCCCCTGCCAAAAATTAGACCCATTACTTCAAAGAAATTTGCACGCTGTTTGTGTGCTGAAAATCGCAACAGACGCAACCAACTGACTAGTTGTGTTTTTTAGCTTTAGAACACGAACATAGCGTGCAAATTTCTTTGTAGTGATGGGTCTAATTTGTGGCGGGGAGGGTCTGCCGCTATGATGCATAATGATGTCGCAAGCCTAATAACTGAGAGCTTGACGCTTGTCACACCCTTAGTTATTATGTAACCTTGTTTTGACCATGTCAATTTGAATACGTTAAGTTTAGTTTACTTGTTGGTTATTGTAGTAATCGACGACAGAAGTCGGAAGGCCGATCCAGTAAGCGAAAGCGTGAGCGAGGGAAGGGTTCCAAACGAAAGCACAATATGCGTGTGAAGAATAAGAAAGCCTTTGCTGCAAAGAAGAATAATCTAAAGAAAGGACGTTGACCTTTTGTTTTGAATTGTTATATTTAAATTAAAGTTATGTTGAATGTTGTTATAGTTGGTTTTGGCTTAGGTAGGATTGAGGATTCAAAATTTGCTTACTGCTTGGAATGATGCTTTGTTTACGCCATAGAAACTGCGACAAAGGTTCGGTTATTAAGTATAAAGCACATCTTTATTAAGCAAAAATAAGTGAACAATCAATTACGACACGCGATTTATTTATACACGATATGCGGAAAACCGGAAGGGATAGGCAATTCGTTTTAGAATAGGATTGATTATGATTTAATTTTAATAAGGTCATGAATTAGTATTCAGAATGTACGCTTCGCGTTGAATATCAGTATATATTTTACGGGAACTCGGAAAGATTGAAATAAGCTCTGATTGTCTGGGTATGTGGCTCAGTGGTAGAACGTTCTATCAGTGAGCCACGTTCCCTGGCATGGAGAATAGTTCATTACGCTGACCTCATGTGAAATACTGATATTCAATACAAGTGTTGTTGACGAGCCGGGTGGAAAGAAGCCAGTCGGTTGGTCGCTTTCGGAAATTTCGGCCGCTCAACGGCACTGTTCCTACTATTAAAGCAGGAATTGAGTTATAAAGTGGAAAAGGTTGCCCTGCATTGAAATATTAAGAGGAAGGAGGTGCTTTGACAAATTCAATTTCCTTTGCATGAGCAAACATCACTTCGCAAACAAGTCTGTAAGGTTTTACATATAATCAAATGTTCAAAATGGCTTCCACGGACCTATATTTCGTCCTTGTATCACCGACATTTTCTCACGGTTCCAAAACAACTAAAGAAACCTTCAGATTAAGGTCTGACAATGTTAAAAATATTAATTAAAAAGTGAAAATGTATTGGCAACTTCAAAGATGTGCCGATTCGGCCTGATTTAGTGTCTCCCGGAAGGAGAACGATTTCCCGTTGGTAGAGTTACAGTTTCATTGTTGTAGTGGACAGAGGTCATTTGGGGGAAAGCGTTACTCCGAGGTCCCGATACCACGGAATGCTTCAGTCGGGAATGTACCTCGTTAGCCGTTGAGACGGTTTGTTTCGCAATCTGCGGTTTTCGACAGAGCAGCAGACACTTGACCGCTTGCTGAACTTCTTGACTTTTAGCCAAGTAGATGATTACATTTTTAGCAGAATTTCCCTGCAGTAGCAGCCAAGCCAGCCAGTTTAGCGGTTGAAAACGAACCGGCAGAAATCTATCTAGGGCAAAGAACCCTGTTGTCAGAGTATGAAGTACGAACGAACTGAAAAATAGCGGTCTGAAAGACCGGGTAACTTGTGACTGTTTGTAGAGATAATTTTGTCGACTTGAAGACTGCTCAACTCTCGGCTTACGTAACAGGTATAGGGCCATTAGGAATTCTAGTTGACCAAGTACACTGATCAGAAACAGGTACAGGTTCCAGCTGGGCTTAAACCACAGGTTTGAGCTCCATCCAGTGTAGCAGTCAAGCAGGGGGACCGTATCCGAATCATCTGGTTCGCCGGAAAATTTGATTAGACTCAGTCCCCCGGCTACTATGAAAACCACCAGGGCGACGAGTTGAAACGGTAGCTTTCTCAGTCTAACATAGACCTTAATTTTGGCTATGGCTAGGATGCGATCAAATGCAATCAGCAGCAAAAAGCTGGCTACTCCAAATGAGCCAATCAGGAAACAGATAGAGTGTAGTTCTAGTTTGCAGTAATGCAGTAGCATGGTATCAGTGGTATTGTAAGTAGTTGTAATGGTGGCATGGTACTCCCATTTTATTGCCATACTCAACTGTCCGATACTCATTATCAGATCGGACGTTGTTAGGGTTACCAGAAAAACCAACTCCTTTGTGCGAAGAATTGGCGATATGGCAAAACCGCCCAAAAATATGGCATTTCCAACAATTCCTAGCACACCTTCACAGATGTAAAGAGCAGCTATAATCTTGTAAATTACTAAGCCAGAATCCATAATTGCTGAAATTAGTGATCAGCAATGAACATTAGAAGCTAAATTTTGGCACAAAAGTGTGTGTAGAGTTTGTGTGAACTTTTTATTTGTTACGTAAAGATACTTTTTCTTATTGAAATAATGTCAAATCTTTAAAAATTTATTGCGGGCGAAATATTCGTCGTAGCGGAAACATATTAAAATCATTGGATTCTGCTAAGACGGAACATTAAGTATGATTGTGGTTTTATTGATAATATTATATTGAAATTTTGGGTAATGTGGTAATTTTTGGAATAAATAACCTTTCAAACTTTTTATACATAAATAGTGCTGGGTGCCTCGACAAAAATTTCTAATTTTGAGTAATGACTTACAGTGTTAAGCCGTGGTTACACTTGACAACAGATCGTGACAACGCACACTTGCGGTTGAACCAACGCTATGTTTACTATTGCGTTGTCACAACGAAATCGGGCATGGTCCCAACGCGTTGTCACCAGTTGTCACAACGTTGTGTCACTGGTTACACGAACAACGTCGTGACAATTCTGTAGCAACGGACGTTGTGGCAACGCGTTGTGTTGTGACAACGAATTGTCACAAGATTATCAAGTGTAACCACGGCTTTAAGTTGGTGAATAAGCGGTCCCGAGATTCAAAACGAAATTGTTTTCTATTATTGAGTACAGCAGCAAAGATCAAAGTTTTTCGAAAATTCAGAAATGCTAATAAAAAATTCAAACATTACCTGATTTTTGTTCTTCTTCTTTTGTTCCTTCTTTCATTCTAATGTTTTGCACCAATTTTATAAATTTGTGAGCGCATAGAAGGCTATGCAACTTTTCTTTTTTATCTCAATAATTGCATTACTGATTTTTGCGAAAGCAAAACACAGAATAGTCACACAATAGACTGCACGTTAATTAAATGTTACAGCAAGCTCAGGCATCAAATAGGTACCGAATTGGTTATCTAGAACAGTTAGGACTAAGAGAGGCCAGAACTAACCGGATTCCAATTCTATCGAAAATGAGACTTCTAGATTGCACTGTTGAAGCTTATCCAGAATCTAGATTAAATGGTAAAGCATACATATAAACCCAGTAGACTACTAAAAAATAGAAATCTAATTCTTACTTTAAGCCAGGAATGTATTATACGGCAACCCTAAGGTTTAACTTTGCCTGCTCTGCTCGGATCTCCAGTGTTGCTCATTCTCACAAACAGCTCTCAGAGAAGTAACCATAGAAACTGATCCTTTCAGAAATAGAAATACAAATTTTCATCCTACCCGTTAATTTGTATAGAATTTTTAATCTTAATTCATAAATTTCTACATTAATTAGTAGACTTCCTGTCAGGGAATTGGATTGTTTTCTCAGATGGGCTTGGAATGACCTAAACTGTCCAATTAACCGTAAAAATTACGTCTACTTGCACTTACGCAAATAAAGCTCAAATGCCAGCATATTTGCTTTGATTGAGGAAGCTTGTGCGCTCAGTCTTACAATAAAATTTTACGTCAAACATATTTCAATAGAGATAAGAGTTCAACACTGGGTGAGTCATTTTGAACTCCAAATCAGCAAAAGCTCAAGCTGAAAATGTAGTGAAAAACACCGTCGGCCCAGCTTCATTTCACACAAAGAATTAAAAGAGTTAAAATTAACTCATCTGCATTTCTGCATAGGGTAAAAGGGTCCAATAGTTTATTTTAGCTTTGACAGAAATTTTAGGTAACTAAAATGAATGTGCTGAGAGTGAGGAGTGATGTAGTATCAATAAAAAGTTGGAATTATAATATCACGAAACATTTATTAGCATAGATATGATTTCATATGCAATTTCTAAAGTAGGTGCAGTTTCCTTCATAACAACAGTTTCCTTCTTTCTCCGTGTTTCTGGTGTTGTATGCAGATATTCTTAGTTCTGGGTACAATTGTTGAAGGCAGCTTCAAATCCAGCAGGAAGTGTACAGCTGAAACAGAAATAATTGTTTTTGACCTGCATTATAGAAAATCATAACAAAAAGATTTACAGCAAAGCTCTTATCTAATTTAGCAGTATATATATTGTTCAGACGAAGTTCCTGCCCTATGAAATCTAAGAAAACAAACTCATACAACAGATTAATTGCATACATTGATCATCAAATTGATCAAACATTAAACTAAAGTTGTAGTCGCTTTCCTAGCAACAAGATTCAAGGATACCTGGTTTGATAGCAACGCAAACTTTCTGCCTGGAGGCACTTTTTGGCTAAATCCCGATTTGTCTGGCAGGGACCAGTGGGTTCTGGTTTCGTCAGTGTACCAGATTCAAACAAGCTCCTACAGTTGCATTTAGTTCTAGAAATGAAAAATGCAAGAAACTAAAGAACAAAAGAACCGCTGGCACTGTGAGTATCTGTGAATTGTGACTCGAACTGTCCCGACCAACTAGAGCCTGACGTCATTCCTATCAAGGCTTTCACCCAGATTTCTTAGCCAGGTCAAGTCTGTGTGCTATCTATAGACACCCGGGGTATCGCAGCTTACTTATAAAACCTGGGATTAGGCATTGGTAGGACTGGCCCAGGTGCCATACTCTGTTTGGCATACATACTAAGCCGAAGATACCATGCAAGTTAAGTCATTTAGCTGAGAAAGCGGGCTGAAGAAGGAATAAATACCTACATTACTGTAAATCAAATTCGAACCCAAACAATAGCCTTGAAAACTTGTGAGGTTTTAGCTAATCTATAATTAGCCTTTTAATGCCCGTCATGTTATCTATCTTCTACTTCTACCTTCCGTTTTGGACCTGCCATTTCTTGATTTGGTTTGGTTTTGGCACCACACTTTTTGTTTATACAGAATCGTCAAGAGTATAAGCTAGAATAGTCTTATGGTTCAGGCAAATTTCATGTTAATCATCAATTATGGTTTGTGAATTGGTACACGAATTCCGACAAGGCTTGATGAGAATGTGTCTCCGTAGCTCAGTCGGCAGAGCATTTGCCTGCCTAGTGCACAAAAAGTCGTGGGTTCGAGTCCCACCGGAGGTCCGAATTTTTCGGACCTTCGGTGGTACATGACTTTCTTCTTCACTCTAATTTATTCAGTTAGCAGAGGTATAGAAAAACAGCACACGAACCCAAAAGTGAATCCAGCATTAGCCAGGCATTTCTCAAGACGACTGGAGCAGCCCCCTCTACCATAGCCTCGACCCCAATGATGAGCGGCTCGTGGTCCTCGTTGCCCTTTGCTGAAACAACAACAGTCAGACAATAACCAAGACAATGATTAATATGCAGATACTTTGCAAATGCAACAAATGCAAACCCAGAAAAATATTATGTCAAAACGTTTGTTACATTCCGCAGTCGCCTATTAGGAATTCCGTATTCATTGGTACAGTAAACATTCGCTCGGAAGAATACTCACCAATTTCCAAAACAGTCCGCCTTTGCCTGAGCCTGGCATAAGCAGAGCTGATTACAGTCGGTGCACGAAACTTCTTGAGTCTGCCTTCGAGCACGAATCTAAAACGAGGGTTCACCAAATCAGACTTCTGTTTATCAAACCAAACTACATTAGTTGTGCCTTGGTGTAAATTCTTTAGGCTTTATCTGATGTCATTTTTAATGCATTGTGAAACATAAACGGGGGATTTTAAATTTAGTTTGATCTCAATATAACTGAATGTGTGCTGATTCTGTTATTAAACATAATTAAAAGGAAGACGTGGATGTTCTTTTCAGCTGCTACGATATATGGACAAAGATTTTAATCAGAATGCGGTATAGCTGAAAAATTGACTTTGGAACGCGAGAGAGATCATGTGAGCATCTAAGAGGCTCGACACTTGCTCGCGAGTAAAGAATTTGTTCAAATACAAAGCCTATATGAAAAGGTTTTAAGGTTTTTTGGTCTACCCGCGAGCACTGCTGATGACAATGATAATTCCAGTTGATTGCATGCTGGAGAGCTACCAGGGTAGGGTAGTGTAAATTTATACTGTAGCCAGGGGCGGATCCAAGGAGAGGGGCGGCCGCCCCCCCGTCGCGATTCGAAGGTAGGAAAAATTAAGGAGAAAAATAGGAAAAGGTAAAAAACCAAAAAAATTTCGCACCTGCGGCGCCAATTTTCTCATTTTTAACGGCATATTTATTGCACTTATGAAGAAAAAACTTGAAATGTATCCCATTTTTGGAAAAAATTACTATTTTAGATTAAAAACGTGATGTATTTTAAAAAATTTTCCGAATTCTTCAAAATTAAAAGAATTAAAGATCCGCAGACCGATTTTATTGCAATAACAAAAAATTTCTTCAACTACTGGGGGGCTCCGCCCCCAGACCCCCGGTGAAAAAATTTTACCATCCTCTCGTCACCAAATCCTGGATCCGCCAGTGACTGTAGCTAAACAAATTAAAGCTAAAATAAGCATTGGATGTGGGTAATTGCAATATAGAGAGATTAGGCTTAAACCTACCCAAGCTTCTTCACCTTCAGCGCGAATAAAATAAGGTAGGGTGCACGAAATTAGGAGTAATACAGTCAGGTTGGAGTTCATGTCACCCAATCTTTTGTAAAGACCAAGAAAGAATAAGCGGCTTTTGTTAAGACATTACGGTTCCGCACGTTTTTATACAAGTAACTGCCCACAATAAAGCCGATTAATTCCAGATTAAACGAAGTTTTGAGAGCAGTTTAACCGGAACTCACCGACGCACTAAATTCGGATTTATTTACACGATATCTTTTGCAAACTGATTTAGCACATTTGCAGGTGCGGTCACAAAATAGAACAATTTGGTATAAAGTATAATTCTCCTCGGCAAACAATTGCGAAGTGTGAAACTGATTATCTTAATTCCAAGCTGTACAGAAATAAAGTTCCATGACTTCAAATCACCTGATCCAGTATAATGGATAAAACTGTAATCCTTTTAGAAAATAGTTCTGGTTTTTTTGGAACATGAGATTTCGAACAGTTTCAATCTGTAACGACAGACCAAACATAGCAGCCTGTAGTGTAAAATAAAGTTTGGCCTGTATATAAATGGTGTAGTGCAATGGTTGAAAATTTTTGACAGAAATTTGAAGAGAGGACTTCCAACGGAAATCCCCCAACAATGATGAGAACTCACTGATTACCGTTTCAGGAACTTTTCTGCTGCAAAATCGGTTCTTCCTACATTTCCCCGAAACGTAAGGGTAGCAGACCGTTTCCAAGGGTTAAAGGTAAAGGTGTACCCTAGGAGATGCCTCCATCCTCCCACAGGACATGGGGTGCCCGTGCTCTTCCCCGGATTCTCAGCCGTAGACCCAGCAGTGCCACCTCAAATGATGACTGAATCCGTGGAAGGGGGGCCTTCTACACAGACTCCTGTTACCTTCCCACCGTGGTGGTTACCGTTATCCATTTACCGACCATTTAAGGTGGTGGTATCCTTTTGTGCAGTGCTTTTGGGGTGAGTTTTTGAAACGCTATAGCTTTCGTAATTTTGGGAGTTGGAAAACGCTTTATACATCATTTTAAAGCTTATAATCTGCAGATTTATATGAGCTTATGAAACTAGCAAAATTAGCGCAAAACATGCAAACATTTTCCGACACACTGACATCTGACAGGCTGAATATAGACCAAAAATTTTTGAACATCGATTTCTCAAAACTGTAGAACCGGCCAAATTTTTTATTGTGCCACGATATGAAGGACATATGGGCCGATGGACAATTTTTTGGATTTGGCTCAACAAGCCTCAATACTCCAGAAAATCCGGCAAATGTGCGCTGACACGAAATTTCTCAACTTTGTATTCAGTTTTCTCGCAACAGGAGATTTTTAGCTCAAACCAAGAAAAATGTCCCTCCGCAATAGTACTAATTTTCATCCAGCCCAAAATCACGCAAATCCATTGGGTAGTTTTTGAGAAATCAATGTTCAAAAAAATAATCGCAGTTTTGCCAAAATGGTTTTTCGGCCAAATCTCTAGCTTAAAGCAACGAATCCCAGCTAACAGACATTGATAAAATGGGTAATTAGACCCCGTATGGATTGAGTATAAATATTGGTCCCACTGGCTTTGATCTACTTTTGGAGGACGAAACCTCCAATAGTCATGTATGGAGATTTGGACATCCAAGAGTACAGGTACGTCGGGCATGTCTTTGGCAGAAATCCCTACAGATTACTCCAACCAACTAAATCTAGATGGAACCCGTAAGGTACTACTTTCACGGCGCTTATTATTAAAAGAAAAGAACACTTAGTTATCAACAGACAATCAATCAATCAATGACAAAAATAACAGAAAATCGCAATGACCCCGACTATATGACTGACGCCTCCCTGACTGCGATTTAGTGGACTTCACAAGAGATTAACCCAACTGACAAGAAAAGGGAGCGCATAATCCGCTGTATTTAATCTTAGCTACGCAACCGAGGCAGGAGTAACAATTTCCTTTAGCGTTTCTAAAGTTAGCACTACCTCAATGATATGGACACACCTCTTTCCGTCTAAGCATACGCACACTTTAGTTGTGTGTTCTTGTTCTGTATCATCTTTGCTCCTTTGTTTAAAAAAAGAAAAAATGCCATGTACTAAAGTCTTTCGGGACATAATTCAACCCGTTGCGAAGATTTCGATAATAACACGCAGATTCTAATTAATTTTTTGACCGTTTTAAGGGAAGTACTTCCCTTTGTTTTATCCTAATGAGAACATATCTACACAGTCAACCCTTTTACTTCCGTTTGTAGTTAGCCAAGAAAAATTTTCTGAAAGTATTTGAGACAAGAATAACGATTTCACAGTTGTTATGTTCACTACATTCGCTCCTGCAATAGGTTATTCTGATAACAAATCTTCCGAAATGAGGAACTCCTCAACTTGTGGGGAAATACTGATAAATTTAAGCAACAACCTGCTGGACTACGTTTTCCTGGTATTACATGGAGCATGTTTAGCATTCTGCCTTTACACCGTAACAGCTGTGGCTAAAATGTCCAAAAAGAATGCATTTTACATCTTATTTATCAGTGCAATTTCTGCCGACTCTTGTCTACTGATCATAATCGGGCATTGTCGCCTGGTCCAAACTCTGGGAACAATCATTATTCCCTGTGATAAAGAGTACGGTATCAGCCATTTCGCCGACTCATGGCTGACCGTTGTTCAACTGGCTCATCATGTGGTGATAGCTTTTAGTAGATTGGCTTACATACAGCAAACCCCAAATCGGCACAGGCTTACAAAAGTAATGAACAGCCGTTTCTACTATATCGGAATATCCGTTTTAACATGGATTGGGGCGGCCGTTTTCGTTAAACCGATGCTGAATGGCTACGAAAGCTATTGCGCACCGGTCGAATATTATGCTTATGTTAACGATTATGCGGCTACAGACGGATACGTGTATACTTTCTGGAGTGTAGTAATGTACGGTTTGACATCCCTTGCTTTTGTAGGATACATCGCTTGCTTTACAGTGATAATCTGCCAGCGATACTCCAGCAAAAAGGGTCAGGGTGCTTCATCACGTTCTTGCAACAAAATACTGTACACTTCTTTTGCCAACGCTGTCGCACAGTCTGCATTCATATTCACTTTCTATCATTTCTTTAGCCTGTTCGATGTGGCTGCAGCCACAAATTGTGTGGCCATGAGTGTTTTCATTGCCCTATTCCAAAAAGAATCACCCTTTTTGCTTAAATGCAAAGCAAAATTTTGCAACAACAAGGTCACTGTGAGTCAGCGTAATTGATTTGCTTATCTATGAAGATTAAGCAGCAGGGTTTGTCTGGTAAAGATTAATGTTTTCCCTCTTAATCATTTTGTCCGCGTTCAGGTAGGGTATTCTCGGTTTGGGCATCTGGATTTGGTAACCAACAATGACAGACAGTTGACTGTGTTACTCCTGAATTGGAATTGTGTCGTGGGGGACCGAAGTTGCGGGACCGGGTCACAAAATTGCGAGCCACGTCTAACTCTGTGTCGACTCCATTGCAGTGAATACTAAATTTTTTAGTTAACTTTTTGAGCTTCGCTTTGCAACGAGACATGCTAAATTGCCAACTAACAACAGAAATTCTTTAATTTAAAGCTCTATTTAGACGTTTACATTTTTTATGTAATGTATTGGAATATAGTTTGTGTTATTCTAATTCCGTCGTCTGTCCTTCCGTTTGTTTCTTATCAGCTTTGTTCCATGGCTTCATTGATGGCAATTGTTGAAAGCAGCGTCAAATCCAGCAGGGAGGGAGCAACTAAAACAAATCGGAATGTAACAAAAGTTAAATTTGAATTTGAATTTGAATTTGAATTGTGCTAAGGGCAGGGATCGAACTCAGGTCAGCTGATCTTCAGTCTAAACTCTTTTGATTGCTCACTCAGCTGCAGATACTGCTTAAATATAAACGAAACTGATCGTTCAACATAAGGTCCGAAATAGTGTACCAATCTGACTAAGCAATAACTAAGAGTGGGGTCAGCGTCACATTCTTAGTTATAAAGCTAAGGGCATGATCTGCACGATAACGTCTAACCCCCTCTCTAAATTGCACCCCTGCGATGCCCCCTCCCATAAATTAGTACCTGGTCGAAACAGGAGTACGCTCACTCGCTTGCATGTTGTGTTGAAGTGGAGTGACTGCTGCTAGACAGTGTTTCAGCCTACCCCCGGTTCGACTAGGTAGTTTGTGGGGGAGTGACTGGGGTCCAATTGTGGGGGTCAGCCGTTATCGTGCAGATCATATCCCACAGCCTAATAACCAAGAGTGTGAGTTAGGCTTTTGTGTACGGTGTGGGAACCACGATATAAATTTGACCTTTTCACGGCCCATTGCGCTCAATTAAGACAATTCAGATTTGAGTTTCTTTGGACTGCCTTACAGAAAAGGTCAATCTTAGGTCAAACAAATGTACTTCAATTTTGGTCCCCATAGAATTCCAAACGTTACTTAGCGACTGTTTACCCATATTAGAGCTTAATAACCGGTAAAAGCTGGGGTAGGCTAGAAGCTGCCAATTTCATTAAATTGAAAACGGCGCACGGTCACCTCGCAATGTTTTGCCAATTTCAATGTTTGAGATGTTTGAAGCTGAAGAATTAAGCAACTTTCGAAAGCCGGAATACTTCTAATATTTAGCATAGCACTAAAATAGTAACAGAACATTTATGGCTGAAAATTCAGAATTGTCGGATCAATTGAACTTTATTCTCCCAACTAGTTTGGGGGATGAAGTTCAATTGGGAAAAGATCCATTTTTGTCCTTGATTGTGCTAAAAACTTGCTTATAGGGGTTGCATTTTAAGCTTACAACTTTAGCTTATACTGAGCTAACAAACATATAGTACGTATTTTTTATCTGACAATGAATTAGTCCTTTTAGGCGGGTTTTAATTCTGGCGGGAATAAAGTTCAATTGATCCGAATTATCAAACCGTTTCTTGAGCTTAAGCTATGGTTTTTCAACAAATTGCAACTGGATATTAAGTGAAAGTAATTTCTTAATTGCTAAAGTAAGTCGGACATTTGCAGCTCTTACGGTAACGGTTGGAATTATGTGGGGACTAAAATTGAAGTACCTATGTTTGACCTAATGTTGACCTTTTCTGCAAGGCAGTTCAAAGAAACTAAAATTGAACTTGTCTTAATTGAGTGCAATGGGCCGTGAAAAGGTCAAATTTATATCGTGGTCCCCACACAGTACACAAAAGCCTGTGAGTTAATGTGACTCTTTAGTTATGTACTCTTGCTTTTACGCACAATGGTGTAGTTTGCACTTGTAGTGAGTGTACTTAGAGATCTTGCAAAACATGAGCAGGTTATTTAAAATTAAGCATTTAATCTGCGAAACACCAAACCTGTTTTGAAAGCACTGAAGAGTTTCCGCTTGAATGCATTGCTTGCCGAGATCTCGATTTGTCTGACAAGGTCCTGTCGGCTGTGGCTTCGCCAGAGCACCGGATTCAAATAGGCTTCGACAATTGCAATCTTCGCTAAAACAGGTTGTTATTCTACAGTATTAAGAATATTTAGAATAAAAATATTAAGAATAAAACACTGAGTTAATCCGATAATGTAATAAACCTACATTATGCCTTTGGTAGAAGTTAAAAGCTGGACTGGATACGAGCTACGCCTATTGGCGTTATCAAGCATGCATAATTGCATTATATATAAGAAGAAGAAGAAGAGTAATCCACTAGACGGCTGCTCTTCAGTACATTGCATAACGGGGCTCAGCCCTCAATACAGAATGTCCTCGTGTTTGATGGTTAGGGGTACTTGCCTGGAGAGGTTTCCATTGGAGTGGCCAAAAGGTTCCCCATTTAGTGCAGGGTAGTCCCCGTTCTTGGGTGTAGGGTAGCCAAGACAGGTTAAGATTGGCTGAATTTGATTGGTTGTTAGCGAGCCACCAAACGGGACTCTTTTGCCTATTCCCTCCATCGGAGGGAACTTTTTGGCTACATAAACAGAAACCCATTTGACTTGGCTTGGGGATCACATTTTCTATCCGTGATCTTCGCTTCTCCGCTTCTTGTCCACTTTCAAAGGACTGTGGAGAGCAACACCGTATAGGCCTCAAGTAGTGCCTTGATGGTGGATAAGTCCGTAGCAAAAAAACTGAAGTTAATCTGCCGTAATCCTCTCTGCTACCCGTCCCCCAACAAAGACAATTTAACTCCAGATTTCGAGTTTTTAATTTTGAAGCTAGGTTGGTGAATCCCCCCCAAATGGGGTCCTCTTTTGCCTGCCTCCCCCCACCAAACTGGGACCTATTCGGGAAATAAGCTGAAGCTGAAGTGCTACACCCTCCACCAAACGGTGACCTGTTTTGATTACCTCCCTCAACCAAACGGGAGGAGGTATTTTTGTCGATCCCCATCAAACATTCGCGTGTTGTCTTCGTAGCACCGTTACGTTACGCACTGAAGTGCGGCCCTCGAGTGGCTTACTGTTCTTCTTTTATATTTATTGCAATTATGCACTCTTGGCGTTACTGTATCAATTAGCAGCTTAGCACATGCTCCCTAACACAACCTATCTACATATACGTGGCTACCTGACCATTAAATCCTTTTGAGCTTGCCATAATAAAATGCAATGATAATGAAAATTTCAACAGACGCCTTCCTAGTTGACACTTTCCTTACCCAAAAGTGTATCCGGCATTTCTGAGGCACTGTTCGATTCTATGAAAGCCTCCGCCTTTTCCCTTTCCCTTTCCGTGGCCTCGACCTCCTCGATCCGCCAGTCTGACAACTCGAGAACCACGCTGACCAGTGCTAAAAACCGAAAATACCTAATACCTAATTGATTAGATGTGTTACGTCATTTAATTTGTCAACTCCTTATAATTTACCTAATTTGCAACTCCAAGTTCAAAACAAGTTTCCTCACTGCGGGCATACGCTTAATTGCCATTCTTGAGTGCAAAGGGCAATAAGTTTTTTAAACGTTAATGCTGATTTCATAGTTCCAGTATCAAGCAGACACGCGTAGACGAGCATTGACGCGCGTATATAAGTGTCTCCATGCGTTCGTGAGCATGAATTCGGTACAATTGACTTAAACATTTAACGGCATGTTGCAATCTGAAGCGTCGACGCGCATCGACGCGCATGTGTATGCGTTCGCGACTATGAACTGAATGCACCTTAAGTGCTGGCTGAAGACGTTTATTTGAAGGCACTGGATATAAGATGAGGTGGCAAAATTGTCGTCCACAACGAAAGTTTAACGAAAGCTGTGTTACTAAAGTGAAGTCAAGACAAGTACCGAACTCACCAATTTCCAAAACAGTTTGCCTTTGCTTGGGCTTTGCACAGACACAGTTGGTTGCAGTCGGTGCAAGTTACCACATTCTGTCTTTTTGCGCGAATCTGAAATAGCTTGCCACATGACAATCAGAAAAGAAGAAAAGAAACAAACAGAGGTCAATAAGATTTCCGGCCCATGTCAAGATAAAAGTCACTTTTTGATGCATTCTGATCTACTACTTGATTTTCTTGAAGCATTTATTTTCATGGGGGTTCTTGGGGTTCTGGGGGTTTTTAATTTTTTGTAGAGATTTGATCTATAACTATGTTTAGTTTCATTTTTTGATGGGGGTTCTGGGGGTTCTTGGGGGTTCTTAACTTTTCGAAGAGATTTGATCTGTGACTGCATATATTTAGTTTCAAATTTTTGATGGGGGTTCTTGGGGTTCTGGGGGTTCTGAAATTTTTTTCAGGAGATTTGATCCTCTACTGCCTAGTTTTATGTGTTTGCTGGAAGTTCTGAGGGTTCCGGAGCCCGGATGTACCGAAAAGTGTGCGCGTTGTCTGGGCTTAAATTAAGGACGAACCTGTTGTTCTTGTCGTCAGCTTTCGATTGATACCCATATTGTGGATATTGGATGTTTCATACGCAGAATTTTCAGTCTAAGTTTATGAGAAAAGCCAGGAGGACCCCCCCTTTAGTACACCCCGGTTATATGCTACAAATTTGATGACTGAGATTACATATATATACATATTATAAACATATCATGTCTGCTGAAGTACCTGCTGAAGGAAAGGATCCGCAACGTAGTCACGTACAAATCAAAGTCCTGGATGCAAACGCTTGAAAAAAATTTGAGAACCTTTTTTTCTGATGGGGGTTCTGGGGGTTCTAACTTTTATCTTGACATGGGCCAGATTTCCGAAATCATCTACTGAACCATTTTGCATCTGACGTCCTTTCTCGCCTTAAATCGTTCGGGTGAACTCACTCCGTTAGGGGATTATTTCAGGAAAGCCCCCAGACAGACTCTGAATCCTCCCTAACATTAGGTCTACCAGGCTGTTTTCGAATATATACCACAAAACGTGTAGAATTCTCAAAACTGGATTTGCTGGATTCGCAAGGGTGGACCAAGGTCAAGGGGCACCGAAAACCCTATTGTCACTGACTTTGTAGACGAGTTGTATAGGATAATACGAATCGACTACCGCTATAAGCTATATACATCTTTAACTTACAACTTTAGCTTGGTTGAGCTAATAAAAAGGTGAACCGAAAAACGGACTTCAGATTCGTATTTTGTGGCCCAGAAATGCCATAACGCTTCTGCGGACCGAATGTTCGCCGAAGCAACTGTTTAGAATCACAGTGAGCTAATCTAGTGGCCACACATGCTTCAACATTGATTTCGAAACTAAGGGCCTTTTCGCGCGCGAGTTAAAAGGGGAGAGTTAAAACACTTTAACTCGTTTAACCCTGCAGGCGAGTTAAAGTGAACTATTTAACTCGGTTAACTCTGCACACGAAAACGATTGAGATAATTTTAACTCTTTTAACTCGTTTAACTCGCTGCACGAAAAGGCCCTAAAATAGCAAAGTATGGTGGCTATTAAAGACAATTACCTACCAAAGGCTTACCCCTGTTTCGGTTTCGCCCGAGTACACTATGTAAGCCAGACAGCACAGAAAGAGTGGAACAATTGTCAGCTTGTTAAACATGATGTTAGGTTCAGAGATGGACAGTTCAGAGGAAAAGTTATGACATTGAGAAATTGCATGTGCTTATATAGCTTTATTTTGGCATTGTAACCGGAATCAAGTCCCGGAATAATCCGGATTTCTGTACACAAACGGATCTCAATGAAAAATATTGTTTGTTTATCTACCCACGTAATCCTGGTTTACAGTGTTTGCAAAAATCTTAAGGCTGTGAATGAAAGAAAAACCTGTATTAATGTCTTACGTTTTATCAAGGACCTTGCATCAAGCGGAGCTGAGGGAACTAAAGCATTCTCGCTAGGAAATGTCAGCGTATTTTTAGAAGTAATAATTGCATACCAAAGGGGTCGCAAGCTGTTGGTATTTTATAAAATGAAGATAACTAAAAGGTAATACCAGAATAACTGTATTCCTAATGTGGCTCAAATTTTGGATTTCTTAAAATTAATATCTAGATTAAGGCTCGGGATAGACTTATCTCGGGATGGATTCGTCTATCCAGACAAGATTGAAGAGTCTGTGGATGCTTCGGATAAGATCGCCGCCTCCGTAGGCACATAGTTATGCTACAATTGTGTCATCTCCCGCAGCTTTACCACTTTTCTGGGAAAGGATAGCCTTTTTAACTTCGGCTAGTGTGGGAGGATCAGTTAGCACAGGATCGAAGCCTTCGAAGTCCATTAAAGGTAGTTGAGCAGCATTTCTATTTACACGAGGATTTAGTAGGGAACTGACGTGGCGTCGCCATTCCTGAAGTTTCTCATCGAATTCACTGATGGACTGCCCATTAATACTGTCCTTGATTTGTTCACTCGGTCCAGTCTTCGATCCCTTGTCTTCTCGTAGTAGTTTAAAAAGCTTCTTAGAGGCTCCAATTCTGATGGCTTGGTTCATTTTCGTGGCTCTATTTTGCCAATTGCTGTTTAAATCCTGGCGAATCAACGATTTCAACTGCCGCTTTGCCAGTTTTTTCTGCTGGGAATTCATTTGACTCTGCTTGCAGCAGGGTTTTCCGCAACAGTGATGGACGGTGCAGAAATCCATGGAGTCTGGCGGCGCTTGACTGGCCGAGGCAGTTCAGCGGTGCTGAGAACACGATCCCTTACAGCGTGCCATGTTTCAGGAACTGTGCTCAGGTTGCGGACGTTGGCAAGTCGCTCGCCCAACTCACGCTTGTCCACATCATACTGGCTCAGTCTTCAGAAGAATTCTTGCCTTGACTAAAGCATGGCAGCTTGAGTGACAGTAATCCCAAAAGGAACGGCTCTCTAGAACACTGGACCGCCAGCGCTGTTTACCCAAGATATAATCGATTTGAGAAGTAGTTGTCCCATCATTAGAGCGCCAGGTGGTACAATGCACGGTTTGGTGCTTCAATGATGTGTTGGGGCAAACAGATTAAAATGACTAGGGAATGAGGCTAACCTGTCACCGTTGTCGTTTCTGGTGCCAAGGTTATGTGGCCCGATGAATCTTCTTTCAGCTGTGCTAATAGGACCACCAAGGCGTGCGTTGAAGTCACCGCCAACCCGTAGGACATCACGTCTTGGCACGGAGTCAAGGGCAAGACTGAGTTCATCATAAAAGTCGTCTTTGGTTGCATCATCAGCAGCTTCCGATGGGGCATAGGCAGCTATGACAGAAAGACGGAGCGATTTAGTAGCAATTCGAAGCCGAGCTATCCGCGGGCTAACTCGGTGGAAATAGCAAACCAAGTTTCTCAATTTCGCAGACACGGCGATTCCAACACCGTGAAGACCTGATCCATGCACGGGTCCTGAGTGATAAACCGAGTACTTCTGAGAATCAGATGAAAGTCCTTGCATCGTAATGCTGCCCGTATCGGTTAGTCTAGTTTCACGCAAGCAAGCTACATCTTTTCGGTAGCAATTCAGGGATTCAGCAATGGTTGACTGGTGGACTGTGCCAACAGCAGTTCTCACATTTCACGACGCAAAACACAGTTCTCCTCTAGCAATATTTCTTCTGGGCGCCGCTCGCATATTTCTCGCCGGGATTATGACGCTAGACACCGTCGCGTCGCATAAAGCCGGGAACGCCGTAGCATTGGTCTGAGATACGCTGACGGACACCCCTTCGATAACGGGAGGATACGCCCGCATACTTCGCCAGATAACACCAAAAAGGAAGTTATCTGCCCACGTTGTTCCACGTGGAAGCATCGATCGGACGACATGACCGCGGAAGCGCTCGGCTTATCTGAAATTCCGTTGTCCCATCACTGATTCGTGAACGGGGTCACTGGACGAATATCAGAGTCCCTCGAACAATTTTCTACAGCACTTCTTCGCAAGGAGGGAATGCTGTCCCCAGACAGCCTGGACGGACTCAACGCAAGCAATTTTGCAATTTTGCAATTTTGCATGCAAGCTTAATTAATGCTTTAGGCTGTTTTTGTGAGTTTTCCGTATTTAGCATATTTCAGACTTTTCTAACGTTTATATTTTGCTTACTTTGCGTTTTTTCAGAAACAAAGTAAACAGCCTGAGCGTATACATGTAGACATTAAACTAGTACTCGGATCTGTTCCACAAGAACCGGATGGACTTTTGGAACTGGAACCGGGTCCGGAACCGACAGCATTTGGAACTGCATCGGTTTCAATATAATTTGCCTCAGCTGATTTGATAAATGTACCCAAAACTTAAGATTTCAGCCTACAAAATTTTGAAAATCTGTAGATTTTGAATTTAAGTTTTGAGCCTGCAAATCCTTAACAATGGTCAATAAAAATTAGCCATGTGTATATTTGCCTATAACTGTTGTCAATTTTTCGTTGAAAATGCAAAAATGCAGAGCTCAACAAGATCTTTCGAATAAATATAATTATAGCTATGCAGCTACTGTCTAATGTCGAAAATCGGCAAAATCCGCCTTGAACGGAGACATAGGAGTTTTGAAGCGGGGTTGCGCGGAGGGTACTACAATGCAAAAAGAATTTATTTTTGAAAGTTCATCAAATATCATCTTGATTTGAACCGTCAGTAATATGTGTAATGAAGTTGCCAGGATCCGGAGTCAAAAATCGCTCTGCTCTCCGGTCTAGTGTCAGCAGTCGCTCTGCACTTGATTACACGGAAGGTCAGCACGTCCACTTAGAGAAGTAGACTTAGGCACCCGATCTCCGAAAGGTGGTATTCCAAAATCAGAAATTCCCTGCAGCCAACCTTTGTAGGGGTCTTCTTTGTGAGTTCGTTTGTTGCACTGGATTCCAGCTGATCGGCAAGAGGGATCAGCGCTTGCGTTGATTTGATCGCTGGATTGACGGTGAGTTTTCCAAGTCCTGACCAGAACTTACCTTTGAGTAGTCCTGATCCGATCCTTTGGCTAACGCGCCTGACTTTCAGAGACAATCGCGCCTCTCCGTTAAACTCTGAGACTCTAAGTCTGACACACCAATTATTTATTAAACTACGTACAGGTATGATGGGTACACTCTTATAACAATACGACAATTTACAACACAATATGTGTTAATAACAGGGGTCGTTACAAACTGTGCAAAGCAGATACAATTACAGATCAGTACAGTATACAATTTACTGTACCAGAGTTGCCAGTTACCGTCTTTTAGCTTATTATTAATATTATCCTAATTTAGGATAATATTACCCAAGTTATAGGTTTAGTTAGGGACAAGGTTCAGTGGTACTTCTTCTTCTTCTCTTTATCACACTCTGTCTCTAGTACACTAACTATTACACTGTCTACAACACTCAGCTAACCAAGTACCTATATGCTTTCTCGTGCGCCTATATGCTTGTGCTGTGCGACTCTATATCCGTCCTTACAAACGGATTATCAAACTACAAATCAGTAAACTACAAACAAACAATTATTAACTGAGATAAACCTGGGGTCAGGCTATGGGTGAGTCCCCGAATCGTTGGACACTGCTTTCCCGAAGGTCCGCTCCAACACCTAGACAGGGTTACTGTACGGAACTGGCTTTTTTTGAGGAACTAGAGAAAATGGGGGAGTCACCTGGTTCTGCCTTACTTATTCCTGATTAATGAATATTAAACAACTACAACTACAAAGTTCAACAAATCTACGGATTCTTCTTCTTCACTGATAGGTATGTGGCGCTTAGGCCAGAGACACGGGAGAAACGCCTCGCGACATAAAACTGATGACAAAAACGGTTGAATTCATGATGAGATGGAAACAAAGAAATGGTGTTTTAGTCCTTTTTCCAAGTATTATGTTTAGGCCTTTTGGTTTCTTGTTTAACCTCCCACTTTGATCAACCGGTTTAACCTCTCACTTTGATCAGGCGGTGCTACACTCGCTGTCTCTGTCTTAATCCGCTACTCGGCAATACAGGCCGTCTATGTACCTTCCAAAATTGACTGATCCCGACTGACTGATTAACTGACTGACTGACTGATCCGGACTTCTGCGGTCCAATAACTGAGCAACTGAATATGACTATCTGAGAGACACAAGACTACGATCCACGGGCAGTTCAGATTCGGATAGAGCAGCGTAGCTTCGTCTCCGCACTTGAATCAAATGGGTTAAAACCCATTAGTACAAGATTACGGTGCGGGAATCGAACCCAGCAACCATTACTCGTTCCTTTGCTTTCCAGGCCCAAAAATGTGCATTTTGGGCCCCATTTGAACTTGCAACTTGAAGAACTGACTAAAAACCGTTGATTATTGCCTGTTTGACAATATTAACCGTTTCTGGTAACTTTTTGTCACCAATTGGGCCTTCCTGGCCTCTGTTAACTTGTATTATCAGGATTTAGTTAAACTTGTCGTAATTTCCTGTTTGGACAAACTGATTCGTAAGGTTTCCACCTTGGGCCTGGCTGGGCCTGACTGAACTTGTAGCTAGACGAAACAATCTTGAGAAATGTACAAAAACGCGCTGCTTGCGACCTAAATTTTCGTTTGCTTTTGTCCTTTCCTTGCACAGACAGGCCTTCTAGGGCCAATTTGAAATGAAATGCACTGCTTCTGACTAAATTTTGTGCAATCTTCAGAGCAACCAATAATACTGGCCAATATTAACGTTTCTCGGCCTGTGTC
>JASAND010002270.1:0-31744 GCA_030248195.1 Trissonchulus latispiculum
TCCGCTTTGTCAGTTTCAATGGTTAAATTCAGATTTTGTAAATCTTACAGAGGACTGCTGTTTGGCCGCGTTAGCATATCTAAAGAGTGGTGTCTTAGTAAGATTACGTGCCCCTGCAGGTCCCTGGTCCAGGTCCAGATTCCGCAGGAGCGTGTTTCACATTGACCAGGCTGTGTTCAAGCATCGGTGGTGGTGGTCGGTGGTTCGACTCCGGCCAGACACCCGAAGCTTTCTCAACTCTAGCCAACCCAGCTATCCCTCCCTAACTGGTGGGTAAATGGGTACCACCACGGTGGGATCCCTTCCATGGATGCAGTCATCGCTCGAGGTGACACCCCTGGTCAAGTCATGACCTGGGGGTATTCAATGGCTTAGTAGTTACTCTTGGTTACACTCAATACTAAGCTCACAGCAAATGTATATATATATAGTTCGGCGGAAAAACCCAGTCCGAGATGCGGGAAAAAACCCATCGCCAATGTGAGTCACCCATATGAGCTAGATCGGATTTTAATAGTCTATCTTAAAGACCGTCCAAAATTACCCGCGTATATTATTTTAGCTCCCGCTGCATCTCAGCAAACTTTTAGGGACTGAAACTTTTGAAATTTTTGGTCCCACCATGGGGGTCAGACAGGATCAACTTCGGGTTGGTCACCCTGAACACTGGAAAAAAGACCTAGCCCAAAACGGATAAAAGTTTCACAGAGGATATGTCTCGAACTTCACGATGGCTCTAGTGCGGCACTGTGTGCGACCTGGGGGTGTCACCGCACATTTTGCCGATTTTCTCGACCGTTAAGACATATATACTGAGCCAAATCCAAAAACGTCCTTCGGCCCATATGTCCTTCATATCATGGCACATAAAGAACTTTTGGCTAATTCTACAGTCCGCAACAATCGAAGTGCCAAAATAGTAAGCCTGACTTTGGGGCCTTGGCACAGAGCCAAAATTGGCCAGATCCTAAAATGACCAAAAAAGGCAGCATGGGGGATACTGTCTACCAACATATAACAGTAGCATTGGGCCAAAAATGTCCACAATGTTCTAACACTTCGCTAGAAAGTGCACTTCCAATTAGCGTTATTCACCTAGACCAAAAAGCAAGCTGACTGTTGCCAAGTGCAAAAAAAATTGGAACAGAGCAGAGCAGTGTGGTATATATCAGCGCGAAGTGTACAGACGCCTTCCATATACGTCTATATGTGCAAACCCTTTTGTTTAGCTCTTCAAGATAAGCTATTAAAATTCTGTAAAAAATTATTTCTTTCCAGACAAACATTAAAACAGGAGATCACTATAGGAAAGAGTAATTTTTAAAAGCTCATTACGGATACTTAAATATTGATATGGGGCTGAAAGTAGTTATGAAGCAAAGCGGGAAAAAATTTAAAAAATTGGAACCATACTGGTATATACGTACATACATGCAGAAATCAGGACTGTTGGAACCATACTGGTATATACGTACATACATACAGATGTCACGGAAACCCCTCCCTCCCCCCTTGGTAAAAGGGATTGGGATAAAAAATTTTGCATGCAAGTCGGCAGGGGCGCAAGGCCAAAAATACAACAATACTAAAAAACAAAAACAAAACTATATACTTACCCAAGGAAAGCATGGTGTCGATGGTGATTCCGATTCCACTATGTGGTACTTCATGAATAAATACTAATTTAAAATAATCCTGTGACTATAGGAACTGAGTTCTGGTCTGGAAAAGGATTGAAATTTAAAAAATCCAATCCTTTTCCAGAGTATAAACCACAGCTTCCTCGAATAATACCGCAATAAGGAAATCATCATCCATATACATACATCAAACAGCGGCTTTTCTTGGAAATGCTGTGAATTCCGAAATTCAGGGCATATATAGGTGTATTGGTGGGAGCAGGGGGGGGGGACGCCCACCAAAACGATAAATTTTAGCGACCACCCCGGCCCGATTTTTGGCAAAAAGGTGGCCAAAATGGCAAAAAAAAACTAAAATTTAGGGAAGTTTTTGGCAATATTTTGGAAGCCGCCCCAGTGTTTTGCCCAGCCACACCTACCTCGGGGAATTCGGCTCGACTCGGAGGAGGGTCCCCAAAAATGCCAAAAACCCACTAAAATTTCGATTTTTCAATTCTTGCTCGAGTATTGGGAGGTACTAAATCTGTATATAAATCTGGGGGTCAAAATTTGTCATTTTGGTGGGCCCCCTCGAAACCTATCCCCTTACCTTTACACACCTATGTCTGCGGGAGGGGGGCTCGGTTAGGTACTTGCTCCCTCAATAGTGCTAGGCATAGGTGTAACGGATTTGGGTTGGGGGCCCTCCCGAATGTTTTGGGGGGGGTAACTTTTTAGACCCCCACGAACCCCAAAAAATTTTTTCTATTTTTATGCCAAAAATTGCATTTTCAGCCATTGCTAATGCCGAAAAACATGAAATCATTAAGTAATTTTAACATTACAGTATTACACAGTGTTTTTAAACTCGAAAACTTGATTGCCAACATGTCTCTGAGTCCAGAATAAGGTCAATATTGAGTCTAGAAGTCCATAAAACCGTTATTATAAACGTGTATTTCTCGCGATAATACAAACTTTAAGCCAAAAATTTGGACTTTTTTGAAAAATGTTGCAAAATTTACCCTAAAAATGCCCAATTTTTGGCCAATTGTCGCGCCTCCGGCACGACTACCCCTCCCCCCAGTTGGGGGGGGGGGGCGGGGGCTCCCAAAACTTTCAAAGGGGGGTTTGAAAAAAAGCTGGGGGGTCGGTCACCCCCCTCCCAACCCCCCCCCCAATTACACCTATGGTGCTAGGTCAGTCAGTCGGAACTCGGAAGTCGTATTTTTGTAAGAATTTCTCTGAATAAAAAGGCATTTGTGATAGAATCCAGCGACGGCAGACAACGACTTTCCAAAGGTGAAGTATTTCCTCGAACATTCACAGCATTTCTCCATTTTATACCACTGTCAGAATAAGACTGACAGTTTATAAGCCTTGACTTAGCTAATGCAAGGTTACATTGATCGGTAACACAGGAACTATAATTTTGAAATTTCTTCATTAAATTATTTGCGTAGGAGACTAAACAACGTCAAATAAATTAGTGGCTCATTTAGTAGCCTTTATGTGTTACTTTGTCAGAAAGTTTCAGCTCATGGATCAATCATGGGAGTGATAAGTGACATTTAGCACTCCCATAATAAAATGTATTTTACAAATTAAGGAAAGGCGGCTCAATCCTAATATTGTGTGGCTCAATCATATTTCGGCCTAACAAACTTGGCTCAATCGATTTTAAAGTTGGCTCATTCAGCGGGAGTGCCAAGGGTACACACGTTGCTTCGTCTTGATAGAACCTTATCCGAAATTAATGCAAAAAATATGAGGTCTAGTGTTGACATTGCTAAGCTGTTGTAATATCAGCAAAATCATTGGTTTTATAAAGCCATTATTCAAATGTTTAAAAAGTCTAGGGGACCGCATTTGTGAATATCCCATGTAGTAGTAAACATGATTTCAGGGGACCGCAATTTTAGGGGACCGCAGTAATTTTGAATGCCCAAAAACATTACTACTTGGTCTCTAGCTGAAGAGAAAACTAGCAACTGGACTGTACAAAGACTTTATTTACACACTAACTCTATAACTCCAAAATCGTATAAACAAAAACTAAAAACCTTGATTTTTCAAAAACTGCAATCAGTTTGTTTGAAAACAAGGATTTCTCTAAACTGCCTTTATCAAACGGCTGGTTATTTCGCACAAACATTTTTCGCTCTATTGCAGAGGGCCATTTTTCGTGGTTTTTGTTGAAACTTTCACAAATTTGTGCAATTCTAATTTGAAGTGTCGAAAAATCATGAAATTTCGAAAATTTTCACTTTTTGGTAAATTTCTCGGGTTTGTAAGGGATGCGGGCATGGAAAAGGTTTGTAAGGGATGCGGGCATGGAAAAGACTAATAAGCCTGATAAGAAAGGGTTGGCGCGGCGTGTTCTTGTATATACACTATGATAACTTGATAATATTTGGTTTTTCTTTTTCAGGCGAATATTTGATCATGGACTATTGCATATTGTATATATTGAGATTTAATCTGATGGTCTTAAGGCATTAGTCGCGAAGGCATACAGACGGCGTCGACGCCTCAGATTTTAAGATGCCGTTTTCACCGTATAAAATCAACTGTAACGAATTCATGCTCACGAGCGCAAGCAGACGCTTATATACGCGCGTCGACGCGCTTCTACGGGCGTCTGCTTGCGACAGGAACTATGAATGCACCTTTATTGTCGTGCACTTTTACTTTATTGTGCTTATTCGTGAATTGAAGATCAAATAAGCACTAAAAGCGTATTTGCATGCTCCCATATTCTCCAATGTACGTATAGTGTGAAACATATTAGACAACATGAAGAACTGAAGTTTCCTAGACGTCTAGGTAAGTCTAGTATATACGTACCTACTCGATGTATCAAATAGTCAAAAATCAGAAAAACAAAATAGAAGTCACAACTTCTGCATTAAGAATTAGGAATTGCAACGGATAACATCAAATCGTCAGAATGACGTTAAATCGTCAAACATTTATTTCCAGAATAGTGATTGTAATCAACGAAGTCAATGAGCACACGGGATCCAAAACTAATGGTGCTTGTCATCTTGCCATTGCAAAGAACTTATTTATGACAAAGCAACGTCTCTGGCAGCCCATTTGGGGACATATCCAGCTTAGCCGTGGCTATCGTGGCTGCGTACAAGGACTCTGACATTTTCCGAAACAGCGTTGACAGTGACGTTTCTTCTCCATTTTTAGAGTTGGTTCAAAACGTTGCAAAAAATGGAGTTGGAGCTGCTCAGTATCGATCACGTGCTTGCTTGCTGCTAGGTTTGGAAGATGACTACCGCCGAGCTCAACATTTGCCTACTGGGATATATCAGGTGGACTGTCAGCTGGGAGCTGCTCATTTGGCTCAGAGGATTCTACCACCTCTAAAATCTGTTTCGGTTCTTGTTCTTCATTGTTTTGCCCTAAAAGAGAAGTTTCAAATTCGTTTCCACTGGCCTTGTGTTACCCCCAAGCTCATTGATTCCAAGGGCATGGCCGCCCTGTCTGAAGCTGATGGAAATTCTCCACCCGTCCTGCCCAGAAATTGCCACGAACAGGACCGCTTTTTAGGATGCTGGATATGCCCCAAAATGGGCTGTCAGAGACGTTACTTTGTCAAAAATAAACACTTTTTGCAATGGCAAGGTGACAAGCACCATTAGTTTTGGATCCCATGTGTTTATTGACTTAGTTGATTGCAATCACTATTCTGGGAATAAATGATGGGCCTTATCAGAGAATCCCCTTTCTGTGGAGCTTAGAGGAACGACTTATCACCTGCGAGGTTTTGTAAACATTCGACCCCCTGAAATAAGAGGTGGCATAGGATATTTTAATACGTATTGTCGTCGGTCGGATGGATCTTGGGACTTGGTGGACGATTTGATGTCATCAGTTGCAATTCTTAATTCTTAATGCAAAAGTTGTGACGTCTATTTTGTTTTTCTGTGTCTAAAACTTCTAGAATCTCATATTTTGATTCTTCGTTTTCTTGTTGAGTACGCATAAAGTGAAAATGGTTTTTTTGGACTAAGAGAGATAGAGAGAGAAAAAGAGAGATAGTGAGGGTGAGAGCCTGTGCACAGGCTTGTACCAACCAGATACATCGAGTAGGTACGTATATACAAGACTTACCCAGACGTCTAGGAAACTTGAGTTCTTCATGTTGTCTAATATGTTTCACACTATACGTACATTGCTGAATATGGGAGTATGCAATTTGAATTCGAAAGCTTTGAATTGAATTTGAGTGCTTTCTTTGACGGTTACAAAGTGGCTACTTATTTGAGCATTAGTATTGCCACTGTTATATATACTTATTATTACAGGTGTGGCTGCTCTAAAGACGTGGGATGGTATCGATGATCCCTCGAAAAAATAAAAAACCCAAAAATGAATAACAAAAACGACTTTAAACCAATGTTAAGCAAAGTTTTAGTTTCATTCCGGTTTGGGCCATGGTAGGTCAAAAAGCAGGCAGTTTTTGTCAAATCTCAATAGAGACTGGGAACGCTGAGAAATCTGGAGGAGCAGATACCGATCGACAATTTCGTTTCGCCAACGTCCAATTTCCAAAGTTCACAGATCCTCTCTCATCTCTGGATTCTGAAAGTATACATAAACCCTCCCACCTCCCTATCCCCCCTCACTTTACCAGCCGCGCCTGTGCCTGCAACGTAGCACTTGTTGAAACCATAGGTGTGTTAGGGGGTGGGAGGAGCCCCCCCAAAACGACAAATTTTCGTGATTGTCAAATTTTCAGAGTCTGGTACCACCCTGATTTTTGACCAAAACGCGGACAGACATGATCAACAATCGAAAATTTAGGTGTGTTTTGGCAATTTTGGCGGACACCCTCCCTTTGTCGAATCCACCTCCCAGATTTTTTGCCCAGCCAAACCTATGGCTGAAATACCTATTGAAAAGGCAATAACAACTCCCCCCGCCCAACTGCGAATGGATGTTAGGGCAAATGCAAATCAACATCAGAAAATTACAATTTAGAGCAACTAAGCTTAAAATGAACTACAAATCTAGCAATGCTAAAAATTAGAAGCTAACGCCTAACTACGCCACGCTAAATTACTTTACTCTCTGTTAACTTCTTTTGCTTTATTTAGCGTAACTGCAATACTAAAAAGAACGTGTTTATTCTCAACAAATTAGTTTTATTGGACGACAAAGGTAAAAATACTCTCGGGTTCTCGAAGTTTGAAAATATCCACATTTAGAGTCGGATTTAGTTTCATACCCTGCTCCAGCGCAAACAGTGCTAAGACAAAAACTGGATATTCGTCAAGAACGACCGTGGTGTGGAAGCTGGAACTGCATGTTTACACAAACGCTTGAAAAAGCTTGGGTTTATTCAGATCTGTGCAGTCACTGCACACGTACACCTACATTTTTCTAATGTAACATCCGAAACTCAATATCTTAACAGTCATAACAGCTGCAGTCCAAACCGCTCCAGGCCGGTAGCCGTCAACAGGTGAAACCCCGGCCGGCGTCCAATACTATTCTTTTTTACCCTGCGTCGAGATACTGCTCCTTTTAGGAGCCTACTTGTTTCATTTTTGCCCAACAACAGTACATTGGACGTTTATTTCTTGCAAAAAGTGAATTATCGCGCCGACGGTGCGAAAATTTTTTAAAAATAGCTGTTTTTGCCATAAAAATAGCAAAAAATTTTCTATTTTGTCATCCCTAAAGGGGCGTCTAGACCCCTTGAACCCCCCTGGGTGCGGCCTTTCCCCCAAACTATGACCCATGCATAGGTGTAACGGAGGCTTGGGTTGAGGTGGGGGAGGCCCCCTCCCCCGAAATTTTGGGGGCGGGGCCCGTTTTTAGACCCAAACCCCCACGACTCCCCTCCAAACCTCCAGCGTAAACGTTTCTGTATTTTTATGCCAAAAATCGCATTTTCAGTCGTTTCTAATACCAATAAAACATCCAGCTATGAAGAAACTTTAACATTAGACAGGGTTTTTAAACTCGAAAAACATCGCCAACATGTTTCTAAAACTGCAAAAACAGCCTGGGTTTAATCTGGGCTATGCAGTCAGTGTACGCGTACACCTACATTTTTCTCATATAACATGCGAAAGTCAACATCTTAGCAGCTATAATAGCTGCACTGCGAACTTATCCAGGCCGGCAACAGCCCGGCCAGCGTACGGGCTCAGCGGCCGCCGGTGAAACCCCGGCCGGCTTCAAACTAGTCACCAGCATCTAACACCACAGCCAACTTACAGAATTGATGAATCTGCCTTCTTACCCTCACTTGATCTTCAGCGCATCAGTGCTGTTCACCGGCTCTGTCCTGACCGGCAGGTCGACAGCTGCCATCGGTCCGTAGTTTGCTTGCCGACCGGTGACAGGCAGGTCGCTCAAATACGGGCCAAATACTCAATAATAAGAAAATGAGAAAATGAAAAGAAGCCATGATTATCAATTTTGAACCACGCCGACCCTTTCTTATCAGGCTTATTAGTCTTTTCCATGCCCGCATCCCTTACAAAGCTAACAGTGAAACACTGCCAATTTTAGTGAAAAAAACCAAATGCACTGTGAAACATCAATACCAACAAAATCAACAAAAACAATTCAGATGATCAAATCCAGGCTATAACTAAGCAGCGTCGGATTGACCTGGATCTGGACAAGGACTGGATTGATCCGGTTAACGGATGAATTTTCTGGGTGTCTATAATAAAAAAATGACAGAAAACTAACATAAAACCTAAGCAGGTCACTACTTTCTTAAACTCAAAATTTTATTACTTGGAGTTAAGGAGACATTCTATATCAAAATGTAGCTTACCATTTTCTCTTTTTACTGAATACAATGAAACTGATTTTGCTTTTCCAAAACATTTTTACTGCAGTTTATAACGAGTGTAATTTTTCAGATTATTTGCTGGCTGATGTAAACTTTTTCGGAACAAGCGATTACATCATTCGATACATCTATCAAATACCTGGGGACCCCTTTTTAGTTTCTATGAAATTGCTCTTCGTTAGGGAGAAGTCAGCTAAAATTTATGCGCAACCTGGATTTTGTCTACTTTTTCCAACTTTGGCGAGCGACCAGTTTAGCGAGAAAGCAGCAATCAGGGCAACTAATCTGAGCTGTAGTGGTAGCGCGACTGTCTGACTTATTAATACTTCTTGGCAGAACCACTTACAGCTATATGTTCTGCAGTTTTCGGCTTTCAGTTTTATTCTCAAGGTTTCAGACTCACGATCTGAAATCACGATCAAAAGCTGAAAAAAGTTAGGGTGGTCTTTCGAATATAAGAATGAAGTACCCTGTAGAATGAAAGATGTTGCGGGATAAGAATTAATCCAGGCTCAGTCCTAGCCTTACAAACCAGCTTTGAACGTTTCATTAAGTTTATTCGTAAATAAAGTAGTGACGAATTTACAGATGGAAAAGACACAAGAAAGATGGACAAGCCCAACATCGTTGTCCATAGTAGATGAACTGTGACCGCTGGCAGTCTCTCTGTTGTCAACTGATGAAATCTGAATTAGCGGGTACTTTATAGTCAAGTCTATTCCAAGCCTACAATCTTGGCAACCGCCACAACCACAGCCACAAGACAACAGTTGGCCGCAGTAACCACAACGATAACATTTGGTATCTATCGCTATTTATTAGGTAATAGTTCTAGTGATGTACCGCTATAGTAGTAGTTAACCATCGTAAGCAGATATTGACAACCCTGGCGGCCACTACCCACAAATATTAGCTCATAATCAAAATATGCAAGTTGTAATTCCGAAAATGGGAATGGACCGTAACAGTATAAAATCCTGCCAGCATCTTCCACACCTTGCAGAATGGAAATCTTCAGGTATAACCGCACAAACTTTGCGATATCGTTCCAATAACGAATTAACGACATATCGTTGTTTTTGGTGAAAGGCTTGCGATGATCGTTAGCAAGACACGATTATCGCGAATTCACTAATGACACCTTTTCTTCAGAATTGGCGATATTTCACTAGTGTTCTACGACCATCGTCAAACATCCGCGATTGTCGTGAATAGTCATCTCATGACTTTTATCGCCAACATTCTATGATAATCGCGAAACTTTCGCGACTGTCGCGAACTGCTTCGCGACCCAAATTCAGCTGGCAACCGAATGCCGTCTAAACATCAAATAACATAGCTAATAATTTAGCACATTCCAGGCACGATTTAGTAGACTTAGTTTAAAATTAGGCACACTTTACAGAAATTAGGCATAGCCAAAAATTTAAAATGTGGTTTTGTAGCTGCCTGCAGAACTGTAAGCTATGACCTAGCTAATTGTACAGAAGAAGCAATATTTATGTGTATATATGCAATATATATGTCGTAGTAATTTCTGTATTCAGTAAATACTGTATTTACTGGCCGATTTCAGTAAATACAGTATTTACTAGTAAGAATGGTATTTTCTTTAAACTTCCTATCTTTACACGTAAATACCATTTTTACTGAAATTCGACCAGTAAATACTGTATTTTCTAGTAAATACTGTATTTTCTAGTAATTTCTGTATTTTATGTTTAACGCCTCTGTCTACTGTGTGTGGCTGGGGAAACAAAGAGCATGCTGACGTCATAATCAAAGTCATAGGATAGGTCATACATAACCACAGAATGTGTAAAAGGGGTGCATGAAAACTTATTTCTGAAGCTACATAAATTACAAATTATTTTAGCCTTACAAAATAGATACCTATTAATCATAATGGAAGATACATTAATTAAAAATTAACAAAGTTACTTAATGGTTTTAAATCTGATTACGTTTCCAAAGCTTAAAAATTCGAAAATAGCAAATTTAAAACTTTAAGCAAACGTATATTTGAAAACCTTGGGCAAAACGTTTAAGTAAACGCAAAATTAATTTTTAATAAAGATGTCGGCAAAACTGTTTTTGTTTGTTGTTGTTTGTTTACTGTGTTAGGTTAGCGTGAAAGTATTTGTGATTTTGTAAACTACGTAGTTTATTTAGGTTCAGAAATTTGTCTTCATGCACCCTCCTTTTTCACATTATGTGGTTATGTATGACCTATCCTTTGACTTTGATTATGACGTCAGCATGCTCTTTGTTTCCCCAGCCACACACAATAGACAAAGGCGTTAAACATAAAATACAGAAATTACTAGAAAATACAGTATTTACTAGAAAATACAGTATTTACTGGTCGAATTTCAGTAAAAATGGTATTTACGTGTAAAGATAGGAAGTTTAAAGAAAATACCATTCTTACTAGTAAATACTGTATTTACTGAAATTGACCAGTAAATACAGTATTTACTGAATACAGAAATTACTACGACATATATACCACTGACTGAGAATACTGCACGGCATTGGCATTGGTGTGTGGGAGGCATAGGAGTGATTGGGCAAATAATCTGACGGTTCGGGGGTTTTCAAAATTTTGAAAATTTTGCCTCAAAATTAGTAAAAATTCGAAATTTTTTGGAAAAATTCAAAAATTTTTCAAAAAATCCAAGTTTTTTCGAACAAATGAGCAAAAACCTCCCCCCAAATGCGAAAGTGCCGACCCCACCCTCGAAATTTTGGGGGCAGACCCCACCCCCAAATTGCCAAATCCCAGACCCCACCCCACCCACTCAAATTTGCCAGACCTCACCCTCAAAATTTTGAAAATTTTGCCTCAAAATTAGTAAAAATTCGAAATTTTTTGGAAAAATTCAAAAATTTTTCAAAAAATCCAAGCTTTTTCGAACAAATGAGCAAACATGAAGAAATATTGTTGATTTTTAGTTGGAAATAACGCTTGTCTAGCAAATTTGCGAATTTTTTCTAAATTTTTGACCAAAAGATTTTTTATCCCCCCCCCCCCCAAATTCGATTTTTCCGGACCCCACCCCACCCCAAAACGGCTGACCCCACCCACCCTAATTTCGGCTACCCCCTCCCCCAACGTTTTCTCAAGGTACACCTATGCCCTGAACCCCCCCCCAAATTGGGACCTCAGAAAATCAAAAAAATGGCCTTAAAATGCAAAATTTTCTGTATCTTAGCGCTTTCTCCGTGAAAACAAGGCTTGTTTTGATAGTTTTAGGCGTTTATACGCGGTTTCAAAGCGATTTTAAGTCAAAATTTGGGAAAAGTTTTTGAAAATGACCATTTTTGGGCTATATTTAGCAAACTTTTTGGCTCCAAAAAGGGCCAGGGGGGATTGGGTGGGGGTAGCCGAAAGTTGGGGGAGGGTATGTCGAAAATTCTTGGGGGGGGGCAAAGGGGGAAGAAAATTTTGGGGTGAGTACCTTCCCCCAACCCCCCCTATGCGATTTTGGCATAAAAATTGAAAAATTTTTGGGGGAGGTTTGGGGGGGGGTCTAATAAGGCCCCCCAAAATTTCGGGGGAGGGGGCCCCCCACCCCAAATCCCCGTTACACCTATGCCCCCGTCCCCATAAATTTTGAGACCATTTACTTACCCCCCATTTATTTTTTTATTTACCCTCCCCCAACCATAGGTGTAACGGAGATTTGGGGTGGGGGGGGCTCCCGCTCCCTCCATAGTTTCCCTGGAACTTTGGGTCTGGGAGGGGGGTAAATTTTGGAAGGTTGGTGGTCGACCCAAGAAATGTGATGGGGGTACCCCCTAGAATTCGGACCTCAGAAATTTCGAAAAATGACCAAAAAATGCAAAATTTTCTGTAATTTAGCCCTTTTTTCTTCAAAAAAAGGCCTCTTTTTCACATTTTAGGCGTTCTTGTACCGTTTTAAAGCGATTTTAAGCCAAAATTTTAGAAAATTTTTTCAAAAATGACCATTTTTCGGCCAAATTTAGCTAACTTTCTGGGTCCAAAAATCGCTGGGGGGGGTAGCCGAAAGTTGGGGGAGGGTGTGTCAAAAATTCTGGGGGGCGGTAAAATTGGTCAAAAATTACCCCCCCCCCCCCCCAAAGGAAAGTATGGCTCCCTCCCCCCCAACTTTTTTTGTGCTGGCTTACTTCTACTGGGGGGGTGGGCGCCCCCCCATTCGGCGACCTCCCCCCTCATTCGAGGAGCCCCCCATACACTCCGACCTCCCCCCCATAACCCCGAAAATTGCCATTTTTTACCGTTTTTAGCCTAAATTTTCAAAACATTTTCCGGCTTCGCCGGATTTTTACTTAATTTTCCACTATTTTAGCTTAAAAAACACCAAAAATTAGTTGTTTTTAGCGATTTTTAGCAATTTTTACACAAAAAACCTAAATTCGTCAAAAAAATATGCCCCGCCATTTTCGGTGAGCCCCCCCCCATCGATGGGGGGCTTCTTCGAGCTCCCCATATCGCCCCCCCCCCCGCATAAACTTTGGCCTAGAAGTAAGCCAGTTTGGGGGGGCCCCTCTGGAGACCCCCCAGGACCCCCCCAACCCTCCCCCAAAAAACTTTTTCAATTTCTATGCCAAAAATCGCATTTTCAGCCGTTTCTAATGCCAATGAACATTCAACTATATATGAAGTGATTTTGACATTAGACATGGTTTTTAAACTTGAAAACTTGATTGCGAACATGTTTCCAAGTCCAAAGTAAGGTCAATAATGAGTCAGAAAGTCCATAAGCGCGACTACCCCCCCCCCCCAGTTGGGGAGGAAGACCCCCCAAAAAAGTTCTGGGGGGGTTGAGAAAATGGCTGTGGGGGGCTACCCCCCCAACCCCCTCCGCCTTATCTTAGAAATCATAGGTTATAATCGTAGAAATTTGGCGATATGTCGCCAAAACTAGACACCTGCGACAATCGCGGAATTATCGCGATTATCGAAGAATATTGGCGATAAGTCGTGTGAAATATTCGCGACAATCGCGGATGTTTGACGATTGTCGTGAAAAATTAACGAAATATCGCTAGTTTCCAACGACAGTCGTCAAACATCCGCGATTTTCGCGAAGTCTTTCCACGACTTATCGCCAATATTTTACGATAGTCGCGGTCTAGTCTTTGCGACATATCGCCAAATTTCTACGACAACCGCTGAATTGACGCGGAGCCCCCCAGAAGTTGGAAAACGTTTTCAAATTAGTAACGTCTGAGGAATTTTTTCACAGCATTCTTTGAGTTTAAGAAGCGATATGAGGCTCAATACGTTTTCATGCACGCAAATGATGCATAAACTGGGCGAATCACACTCAATAGGGTATTTAGAACTCATTTTTGGCCTTCCAAACCCATATTATGATGGTAAATTTAAGTAAATATATACGCGCCGAAGGCGCAAAAAATTTTTTGAAAAATGGGCGTTTTACACACGGCAGGAAAAAATTACTGGGGGGCAACACAATTTCGGGGGGGGGGATTCCCCCCCCCCCTGGCTACGCGCCTGTACGTACATAGGTGTAAGGTGGGGGAGAGATTGGGGGGGTAGCCCCCCATCCATTTTCTCAAACCCCCCCCAGAACTTTTTTTGGGGGGGGTCGTCCCCCCCCCAACTGGGGAGGGGGTGTTGTCGCGCCGAAGGCGTGAAAAACGGACAAAAATTGGCTATTGTTAGGGTAAATTTTGAAAAAATTTCAAAAATGTCCAAATTTTTGGCTTAGTGTTTATTATTGCGAGAAATACAAGTATTTAATTGTATTATGGACCTTATGGACTCATTATTGACCTTATTTTCGACTTGGAATGTCAATCAAGGTTTCGAGTTTCGAAACCATGTCTAATGTCAAAATCACTTCATAGTTGAATGTTCATTGGCATTAGAAACGGCTGAAAATGCGATTTTTGGCATGAAAATTGAAAACGTTTTTGGGGGAGGGTTGGGAAGGTCCTGGGGGGGGGGTTGGGGGAGTCTCCAGAGGGGCCCCCCAAAAAAAGTTGGGGGGGAGCCCCCCCACCCCAAATCTCCGTCACACCTATGGACGGGGGTACCCGCATCCACAAATCCATCGCAAAGGAAACTAAGGTTGGGGGGTTATCCCCCCAAAATTTCGACACCTTTACCCCTCCCAGATTTTTTGACTTTCCCTCCCCCCAGGCCCGCACCCAGACTTTTGAAAAGGAGGTCCAAGGTCAAATGCAAGGGGGGGGTTTGGGGGGGCAGTTGAAGAATTTTGCCTTTTCGCCCTGAAATCTTATATATATATATACATTGGATGTTTAATTCTTGCAAAAAGCCGACTATTGATAAATTAAAATTACTGTTTTAAACAATTGCCGGTTTTGGTTTTACTATGAAATTAGCT
Organism: Trissonchulus latispiculum; assembly: GCA_030248195.1. NCBI lineage: Eukaryota > Metazoa > Nematoda > Enoplea > Enoplida > Ironidae > Trissonchulus > Trissonchulus latispiculum. Next base: position 14,817 of record JASAND010002270.1, read on the forward strand.
AAAAGTTTTCCTTTTGTCTACCCAAACGGGGGGCTTAGACCCTTTGAACCCCCCCTGGATGCGGCCTTGCCTCCCTCCACTTTTGGCCCCCCCCCCGAACCCCCTGCACTTTTTGGGGCCAAAATGTTGCTGGGCCCAACAAATGGTCATTTTTCAATTTCTTTGTCTCAGGTTTTGGCTTAAAAGCGTTTTAAAACCTGTTAAGTCATGGGGGGAAACCCCACATTTTCGGATTTTGGCTGGAACTTTTTTGTTATAAGGGCTAGCTGAGAACTTTATATACCATCGTACTTGGCGTACTTAGAACTTTCTTTTAAACCCATTTGCACTTCTGTAGGTTGTACCGTTAGGCCGGTATAATATAAAAAGTAGCGGAGGAAACAACCCAATGGGGAAAACCCAAAAGGGGGAAAATAAACCAACCTCTCACAGGTCTTAAAATTTGTCGTAGCGCGATTCTGACACTTCCAGTGTAAAATTCAACTCTTTTATAGTTAGTATGAATCAAAAAACCCGATCTAGGAAGCTTTTTTGAGATCCCATGTGCCATTGAAAATGCAGCATCAAATGGACAGGTTTCATAAAGTTTAACCATAAACATACATAGGGCAATTTTTGAAAAATGCTAAAAACGACGTAATTTGATAAATTTTATTATTTTAACTTGTAGAGAATGGTTTATTACGTTCAATTGGCTATTAAAAGTCACAATTAGACCTATGCTGGGTCCTCCAGCACCGAAATTGCTCTTTCAGGGTTTTTTGCCTCTAGCTACCCACTACCCAGGTATTCAAAATTGCTCAAATCTGACAGCATAGGGCGACGCAGCGTCCTAGATAATACTGTACTATGGTCACGAATTGTTTCCCTGTTGAGTTGGTAAAAAAATTGTGACCCGTGACCCAAGAGGCGGGTGGGTTTTTTTCGCACCGAAAAAGGGGTGGGTTTTTTTTCACCCATGGCTATATAATTGCCTAAAACAATAAACACAAGCCTTGTTTTGACGAAGAGAGCTTCAAAATACAGAAATTTTTACGTTTTAGGCCATTGGATTTCCTGAGGTGCGAACTTTTGGGGGCGGGTCCGGGGGAACTCTCCGTCACATTTCGGGGGTAGGTCGACCACCAGATTTCCAAAATTTACACCCTCCCCAATAAAAATTTCCGGTGAAACTATGCCCTGCATTTGGTGAAACTACAGGTGCTCGCTGAACTATTCCCGGAATTTTCATTTTTGTTTTAAGCTTGAATTTGTGATTATATACGGATATAAGGGAGCCATGGGTGATAAGCTTGAAGATATGCGTTACACGGTGGATGAAATTGTGGAGAAGGCCATCGCGATCAGAAATTCCATCACTGAGCTTCTCCACAAACTCAATATGCAGGAGAAATTGCCCTGGTCAGCATTACGCGGTAGTTGGGGAATGGGGAAGCCTGTCAGGCCTCTCCGTGTGTATTGTTTCCTGTTATTAGTAAACTAAGCATTGAATGAATTTGTGCATTTCCTGAAATAATGTCCTTAGACTTACAGATACGCTGTCCTTTACCTGGGCAAAAATTTCTGCGAGGAAGTCTGGGGAGGGGTCCTCCCGGTCTGGGGGGCACAGATTTCTTGGGGGGGATTGTTTTCGAAAAATGTTTGAAAATAGCTATTTTTTGCAGCTGAGCTAAAAATTATGCAATTTCTAAGCTAATCTTAGGCTTCCGATATTTTGCTAGAACCCGGAAAAATTTTGAAAATTCGCCCTCAAAAACCTTATTTTTCCCGGCACTTTTGGGTTCGGGGGGAGGCCCGAATCCTGTGTGTTCGATTATGCGGGGGGACCGATTTCTGGAGGGGCACCCGCTGTAGGAAAATGCCAGAACTTATAAATGTTCCTGTATTTTATAGGCCTGTGATGCTGGATAACTATTCCATGATTTCAAGTGAGATGAATTCTTTGGGCACACATTTGCGGAGTCAGAAAATCTGTGATCTTCACGACAAAATTATGCTTCCCGTTCGTTTGTCACATCTGCCCGATGAAGAACTCAGGGTGAAGTCTTTTATTCCTGATAGCTAAACTTCATTTTCATACAGACCACAATGTAATGACTTGAGATGCTGGTATCCTTTTTCGGTATTGTGGGTAGTATGTAACTTCCACAAAAAATCTAAAACAATGCAACATTCCGGGGGCGGCGATTTTTGCAAAAAAGTGCCAAAAACTAGTATAGTCAAGCGGGAAAAACCCACTTTTTCTTTCTTGGACCAGAACTTTCGACTGGTTTGGGCTAGCACGACTTTGATACTATATTTAATTAGGGTTTGCCCTAAGCTTTCGAATGAGGTATTTATATTTGTCTCTCTAGGGCCTGTCGTTCTGGAGAGATTAAAGTTTTTCGTGTCGGGAAAAACCCATCGGCGGGGAAAAAACCCACCCGGATTTTTTGCTGGAAGCGTGCCAGAACAATTTTGGCGATGCCATTGAAGGCGATGCCAGCACCAGACACAGAACTCTGAAAACCCAGCCTAGCTGGAGATCCAGAACGGCTGAAATTGTGGATGAAACTCCTCTGGCGGGGCGGTCGCGCGAGCCAGTCAGCCTACTCCCACCATTCGCTCCCTGGCGCCAGCAAGCAATTTTGGAAGCCGACACATCAATTGCTACCTCATGCAGAAATCTCTCCCCTCTTGAAAAGAGAACCATGGCACTGCAGAACCTCCGCAACCAACAGTCCGCTGACTACATCATATGGACTGACGGATCCGCTAAAAGCGGGACTGAACGAGGAGGCAGCGGCGTCTATGTTGTGGAAACCTTCACCGATCGTAGAAGGCACCTCGCCTTCCCAGCTGGAATTGTCTGTTCCAGCTATAGAGCGGAGCTCATCGCCATCAAAAAGGCCCTAGACTGGGTCCTAAGATATGGAAAGCTGCACCAACTAATTCGATCCGGATATGGACAGATTCACTATAGGCGGTGCAGAAGCTGTGTGCAGGACCTGCTCTGCCATGTACGTATCTGGAAACTGCTATCTGGAATCATCTGTATAGCCTTAACAGGAGAAACAACGGCTAGCCTCATCTGGATTCCCAGTCACTGTGGAATTTCCGGAAATGAAATGGCCGACAGACTAGCGAGAAGTGGAGGGAAGATGGTTCAAGTCGAGGTTGCAATTGATTATCCTACAGCGTCAGCCGTGCGCCAGTCAGCCAGTCAGGCGGCGCGGCACATTACCCAAAAATGGCACAGTGGCATTTCCCATGACCGAATAAGGCCACTCTTTGATGACAGAGGCCCTGTCCCACCGTCCAACGAAGCCGGGCTGCCAAGACGTGACAGAATCATCCTGTCCCAGCTGCGAACCGGAAATAGCCTACTTTTAGCCCAATATCGAAATGAAATCAACCCCACTGCATACCCCTCCGACCCGTGCCCAGACTGCTGCCAGGAGACCGAAACCTTAGACCACCTGATCCTCTCCTGCCCAGCTAAGGAGGCTGCGCGGAGGAGATATTTTGACTGTTCCCTTGGCTTGGCTGTCCTTTGGGAGGCCCCTTCGGGTGTTATGGGTTTCCTGAAGGGTACTGGGCGGTTACATTAACTGCTCAGCTGTACGGATCCGCTCCGCCTGGCCCTAATGATGATGATGATGATGATGGGGAGTTTGGAACCACCTCCGTGGGAAATCCGATGGACATGGACCCCATCAATTGAAGATCCCCACAGGTGCTCCCTGGCATCCGTCTGGTCAACGGCGCGAATGGGTTCCACACTCCTGGGGTCACGGTATTAATTTACCGTCTCGGATCAACATGGAAGCGTGGCATCATTCCTTAAATATGCTACCGAGCTGTTGGATCCATTCCCATCATCCCCTGGATATCTTGGATCATGGACATGCGAAGACGTGTGCTGGACTGATGCTTGCTGAAGTACCCTCATATAGCATTTTGCTGACGAGCCCAGATCAGAAGAAGAAGAAGAATGATGATCTCCAGTCGGTGCTGGACTCGTTTGAATTAAATACCAAACTACGGCTCTGAGTTTTCAAAATTTCCAAAGTCATCTAATGGCTGTAGGGACTATTTGCTTAGCTATGCTGTGCTCAGTGTTGAGAGCTGTATGCTTAGGCTGCTTCGACAAAAAGATTGCATGGGACCAAGGATGTCTCATATGTGATCCTTGGTCAAGAAAGGGTTAGATTCAACTAAAGCCAAACTACATATACATTCAGTTGAAGGAGCTTGTTTTGATTTATTATCTTATATATTTAAGCGCCGGGGCCTTAATGGCAGAAAGTAGCTCGATTTTTAAAAATTTTAACAGGTCACGAAAATTTGGTATAAACAGTTGTAGCCAGCTGGGTTTGTAGGGATTAGCTAGTACCCAACCGGCCTGGGAGAGCAGACTGAGAATGGTTTACGGTTCTACAATTTCCTAGATTTGTGCTTCTCTAAGCCTATGGCCTCCACACCGCACTCACTTTGACGTAACGGTTATAGGTCAGAACCACGATCAACCTGCAGCAGCAGAGATGAGTAAAAGAATCCTTTGGTTAAGTATGCAACAGCGACACAAACGAGATCCAACCACACTAATCCAAGCATCCAAAACCACAGATAAATATACAAACGAACGTAGGGCTTGACAGAACGCTCAAGCAAGACCGGCCAGCTAAGACTGGCGAGATACGACAAAACAAGAAACAATCTGCTTCACAAGCATCGCCTTTTATAGGTAGAAATCTGACTAAGCACAAATGGCAAGATACCAGAAATAGACATGGAAAGATCAAACGCAGAGGTTTAACCTAAGTGCGTCACGATTCTAAATACCATCGTAACAGGGGGCTGGGTTCGAACAAGGGGGATCCGAGCCTTAGATGAGCGGGCGGCTTCTTTGATCTGGGATGTAGCCTGAATCATGCACAGAAGGGGGAACGCAAGGAAGCAAAGGGGGACCAAGGCCATAGAGCCAGAACGAGAGCCTACGAAATCAATAACACAGCTATTGCCAGCAGGCCAAGCTCACTCACCCTAGATAGGCAGCTAGCGCCAAAAGGAGGGAAACAGAAAAGGACTTAGCTAAGGAATCCAGAGCGGGAATTCGAAGAAGAGACTTAGCTAAGCCAAGCCGAATCACATAACTGGTTACATTCCTCCCTCGCTAGATTCGAGCTCCGACGAGAAAAATAACGTAGAGGTGGGAGTTACGTGCTTCACAAGTCGTACCAACTATAAGCTCACACAGGTATACGGGATATAATAAACTACATGTATCAGAGTATACAGTAAATACACAATTTTAGTGTCACAGCATATTAAAGCAACAGTTTTGATTTATTGTTCTTCTTCTGTTTATTTTTCCAAATAGTCAACCGATTCTTTAGTATCACTTCGGAGCTTCTGTATCTCTAAGCATTAAAAGCCAACCACTGACAAAGTGCAAATGAGCAACTCCAACAGTATTTAAGTGCTTAAAGGCATTTCCAGAAACAAATATAGTAGCGCTGGCCGCTGACGATAAGCAGACATTAGAATGATACATCTCCATAATGACGATGGGTCAGATTAGAAGAATCACTGCGAGACGGGCACAATAATTATGCGACCAGTGGCAACAATGAAACGAAAAAATTCAGAACGACGCCATCAGTATAAATCGCCAAGTCTCCTACTCAAACTGGCAAGCACCGTCCACCGAAAGCAGAAATCGCCAAGAATGCCGACATTGGTTCAGACAAGCTCAAGTTCTGAGAATGATTCCTAAATGAGGAGCTGCTTTTCCGGAATATTAGGCAAGGTGGACTCAACTCAGTCACACAGTACTGCAACCGGGTGTATACCTCAGGGAGACAACGAAGCCTGAAAGATTCAAAAAGGAAGCGATATACTAAACTAAACTTCTTTGCTGCGCACAGTGGTATATAATGACATGAAACACTATATATGAAGCAGGCACCGGTTGCGTGACTGATGGGGAGGGCGGCTTGTTTCGAAGCACACTTAGCACTAAGGCCAACATAACCAGCTCTGCTCGCTGTCGAAACCATTGTGGGTTTCTCTCGTCACACGAAACGCTCTTTTCTGGAGGGTCTACACTAACTTTGAGTTTAGTGAAAGTTAGGATCCACGATGGCTGATTAACGGTATCTACAGTCTTATAGACAAACAGAGTGTAAATTCTTAACTGTAGTAGAGACTTAAGATTACTGGGAATAAAAATTTCAACTCTGTTTGCAACATTTCGAAGGGAACATTTCTCAGATGCAAACGAAACGTGTACTAGTAGAACAGCAGAGATTGAGCAGTAATAAGTCAATCGTATGAACGGAAGGGAAGGGCTCTCTTTAGATGTGAGAGTGGCAAAAGTGTCAAGCGCTTCCACATTACCAACCAGACTTTTAATAGCCTGACAAGTATTGACGTTTCTAACTGCTAGCGGGTGGGCCAAGCTGGTAGCAAACTCAGTTGGGTAGAAAGCTATCCAAATCAGCTGCACGACGAAATATACCAGAAGTGCAACTTTAAAAAGATTGCAAGGGCTAAACTTCAATGAAACAGAAGTATGACTGCTTCGGTTAGTTATTTCCTCGAAATAGCAGTTGCCATGAGACTGTCGAACATTAGGGGCACAAACACTGACTGTAGCAGTTACTGAGGTGTAAGATTGACTTGAATCCGAGGGGAGAGCGGAGATCACTTCAACCTCATTCTCAATTAAATCCTTTAACTTTAACCAAGCTTTATGCACGCCTGTCTGCGATACGTTTACTTCTGCGCTATTACAGAACTGTTCAGACTTTTCGAAGTTCACTTCTACTAAAACTTCCGAAGCATCAGCAAAAACTTGTTCGGGTGCTGTTTTATCGCTTTCAGTCAACTCAAGCAGCTGTGGTCTACACACATGAGCAAGGTTAAGAGAGGGGATTCTGTGAATATAGGGCTCAGTTATTACAGTGATCACAGGTTTGTTCAGTACTGTGCAGTCGCTGGGGCAGTCTATTGCGGACACAAAGTTAGAGTTAACTCGAGAGTTATAGCTTGTGTGTTCACACTCATTAAGTTGATTGTACTCGTCGTCTATAAAACTCTCATCTACGACACTAATTTTCTCAACTTCAGGGGCGTGTACAGTAATGCTACATGCTGCCGTTACCCACCTCTTATACACATACTCTACATTATAAGTCTCCGGTGGCTTCGAGAGATCTGCCGTTACCTCAGTGGTTTTCAGCAGTCCCTTGCTGTAGGGGTGCCAGTGTTTTTTTTTTGCTCAAAAAAGTGCGCAATGACACACTTTTTTCTGAAATGAGCAAAAAATTTTGGGCTTGTGCGCACGCGTGCGCACCTTTTCTAGCGACACGGAGAGAAAATTACTAAAATTTAGTTGCTCAAAGTGCTCAGAAAAATTGCTCCTGGCTCTCAATTTCACAAAAAATCTCCAATTTTTCCTGGGGGCTCCGCCTCCAAACCCCCGTCCACACTTACCTGCTACTGGTTTATCGCTAAGTTGCGACCTAGCTTTCAGTAAACATGCTAGCATTAATATACAAACACCCATGGCCTAAAGGGCGTGTGATTTTCTAGCTTGTATGTGCAAAGCGCATTACATATTCAATTTATGATATAGCTGATTGCTAAATTTTAATTTTAGTTTGCAGTTTTTGGAGAAATGTACAAAACTTTAACTAGAGGTTCCGTGACAGCTAGGTTTACGTATGTTATTATTCGTGTTTTCTCCACCCACCGACAGTTCAAAAAGCATTTAAAAATAGAGATGCTCTGGGCTGAGCCCTGAAAATTACTGAGTGTTTTTTTGAAAATCTTTTTGAAAAATTTTTGTAATCATTTTTTGAAAATGCGTAATTTTCGATTAAATTTCAAACTAGCGCGTATTTTTATTTTTATAAAAAGCAGTGAGGATTCTTAGGTGGCAAACAACTTAAATATTGCCAAAAGGTTTCATTATTTTGCTAAATTTACAGAATAAAAATTTACTTTTATATGAATACAACTTGAAGATTATCATACGTAGTCAAATGGTTGCTATTTTAAAAAGTATTTTGCATCTGCGCCACAGACCCGTCGTTGCAAAATTAGGTGAGTTTGCAAATTTATTCAGCCATTAAGTTCTGGTATCTTATAATCAACAGCTCTGAACATTGTAGAAAGGTCATGCAATTAATAAATGCAAAACAGAAATGCAATTACTAATAAATGCAAAACAAATTTTATGCTAAATTTTAGCATTTTTCCTGCTATGCGCACTTTTTTTGGAAATTGCGCAAAAAGTTTTGGGGCAGTGCGCAGAAGAGCGCAAAAGTGTCCGAGCAAAAAAAAACACTGAGGGGTGCACACACGGATTTAACCTAAATTCCGGTTGAACTGAATCAGTTCCACTCCGCGGGATGCCCAGAGCATTGAATGCATTTTTACCTAAGATAGCATCAAACGGCAGCTTTGGCACGACATATGCCGGTATGAGAATCTCAATACCTTCTACTTTAATTCTCAGAGTACACATCCCTATAACTGTGAAGTCGTGCTCAGACACGTTCGAATGAATTGGGTCTTGTAGTAGCTCAAACTGATCAGACACAAAGTAGTGATCAACTAGAGTAATAGGTCTGTCGTGGTCAAAAAGCATCTCAGCTGGGATACCACACAGCCATCCCAGTACAATTCTTGGGGTATGACCGCGAGTAGGAGTAGTTTTAGTACCTTCAGTACTTCCATGCTCAAACGAGTTTGCTGATTACGAAAAACCATCTATGAGTCTTTTGCAGAGAGCGGATTTCTCATTTAAATTGCTTTCCTTCAAGCAAAAGTCAACAAGTGCTTTACTAAGCAGACGCAACTGTGCATTCTCAACCTCAAGCGCAGTCGCGGAGATGCTGTTAAATGTTTGGAGAGCATATTCAGATTCGTTCGGTCTTGGAAAGTTAGGATACTGTGTATTAAGCATTCTCGAGAAAGAAACAGAAATCAATCAGTAATTCAATTCATTCAACTAAAAAAATCTGTAGGTCCTATGGGGTGCTAGTAAAGCACGACGGGTTTCGGCGCCACTGTAGCCAGCTGGGTTTGTAGGGATTAGCTAGTACCCAACCGGCCTGGGAGAGCAGACTGAGAATGGTTTACGGTTCTACAATTTCCTAGATTTGTGCTTCTCTAAGCCTATGGCCTCCACACCGCACTCACTTTGACGTAACGGTTATAGGTCAGAACCACGATCAACCTGCAGCAGCATAATGAGCAATTAAGCAGCAGAGATGAGTAAAAGAATCCTTTGGTTAAGTATGCAACAGCGACACAAACGAGATCCAACCACACCGGTTTAATCCAAGCATCCAAAACCACAGATAAATATACAAACGAACGTAGGGCTTGACAGAACGCTCAAGCAAGACCGGCCAGCTAAGACTGGCGACATACGACAAAACAAGAAACAATCTGCTTGACAAGCATCGCCTTTTATCGGTAGAAATCTGACTAAGCACAAATGGCAAGATACCAGAAATAGACATGGAAAGATCAAACGCAGAGGTTTAACCTAAGTGCTTCACGATTCTAAATACCATCGTAACAGGGGGCTGGGTTCGAACAAGGGGGATCCGAGTCTTAGATGAGCGGGCGGCTTCTTTGATCTGGGATGTAGCCTGAATCATGCACAGAAGGGGGAACGCAAGGAAGCAAAGGGGGACCAAGGCCATAGAGCCAGAACGAGAGCCTACGAAATCAATAACACAGCTATTGCCAGCAGGCCAAGCTCACTCACCCTAGATAGGCAGCTAGCGCCAAAAGGAGGGAAACAGAAAAGGACTTAGCTAAGGAATCCAGAGCGGGAATTCGAAGAAGAGACTTAGCTAAGCCAAGCCGAATCACATAACTGGTTACACAGTAAATACACTAATGTAGTTTTCGTTCAGTCAAGTGATAATCTCCTTGATATTATCATTTTTGGCGTCAAAAGTTGTAAAATTATAGTAAAAAGATTTCTACGAAGTTAGCTGAGTTCAGGCCCCGGCCAGGTCCCGGTGCATTCCTAATATATTTATATACATATTTTTACCTTATAATTTTTAATAACTTTCCAATTTATCGGAAAAGTTTCCGAATTGTTTCTGAAAGGAATGATGCGGAAAAAGCGAAAAAACGTTTCTTCTGGTAGTGTAGCTTTAACATAAATAGAAATATTTGTGACCATTATTAAACGAAACATTTTTCGGTGCGAGAATAGGTGCAATAAAACCACCACGTTTCCCGTTTCCTATGTTTAATGTATTACTTAGAACTTTACTAATACTTTGAGGTCAAATTAGTCAACAACCGAAAAAGATCCGACTTTGAATTTAAAACTCGTTAAAATATCCCACTCGGACAAGAAAACGTGTGAAAATGAGCGAAATTGGAGGTGGTAGATAAATGGGGCCAAAATGGACCCCACCCATGAATTGCTCCTACCGCATTAGACATGGTTGGGAAATTGGACTCCGTAGCTGGGTTCTACGTACAGTGGCGTAGATAGGTCCTTTCTTCGGGGTGGGCGGATCTGCAAGTCGGAGGGGGGGGTGCGGGGGCCGAACCTACCCCCCCCCGAAATTCAGCAATTTTTTACCGTGACCTACAATCATAAATTTCAACACATTTCAAAATAAAATTCATTTTTCTAGATTTTCACCAAAAGCGACTACTGAAGCTTTAATTCTTAATTAGTATACTTGAGAAATTTTCTGATTTTCACCAGAAACGGCTTAATTATTAAAGTTGACTTTTTTTCAGGTTTTCACCAAAAAACTGCTAGAGAAACTAACTCTTTAATATCAAAGTTGATAATTTTCAACTTATTTTGAACTGAATTGCTTTTGAATCCCCAGAAGTTGAGAATTTTTATATTTTAGACATGAAAGCAATTTTTTTCTAAGCACGTTCTTGCTGTTTAATTTCAGATCAGCAAATAATATGAGCTAGCAATGCACGCGTGGAATGGCTCTGGCGAACCCAAATGTCGCGACAAAATAACACCCGCAGGGGATGTCTGGGGGCGGAGCCCCCCAGAAGTTGCAGAATTTTTCAATTCTAGAGTCTCAGGAATTAATTTAGAGCACTTTCTTTGTTAAGATATGAGCTATAGGTTTAGTCATTTTCGGAATAAATTACAGGTTAATTTTTTCAATTGCCACATCTGCAAGACAAAAAACAGGAAATTTTTTTCGAGGAAATGAAATAATCAATATACATAATGCATAATACTTGTCATAGCTAGCAATTCGTAACACGTATGAGTAAGAATGCAGACAAGCGGGACTATAGGGGCTCAGCCCCCAGTAGAAAATTTTTAGAAATATTATATACGTTTTAAACCCATATTCCCAGTGACTTTCGCACGACATTTTCTTCTAGTTTGGCTTCGAGCTAGCGATTTTTTGAAAAATTAAAGGTCAAAACCTATTTTTCAGACTACTTTTCTCGACAAAACTGGCGCAATATGCTAAGCTTGCGCTGCGCGCGAGCTCAAAAATTTTTGCTTTAGCAAAATTTCCAGGGGGGCAAAGGTGCTTCGGGGGGGCGCCCGCCCTGGCGCCCCCCCCCTTATCTACGCCCATGTCTACGTAAGTCTTCTACGTGGTGCGGTCAATAATCTATATAGTTTTCTGTGATGGTTATTATTTAATAATACAATTAATAGTATTATGTCGCTCACCGGTAGGCGGATTTGTCTTCATTATAATATAATAGGAGCAGTTTAGTTGACTGAACTGTAAACTTTGTTTTTAACTCTATTGTAGACAGTCACTGAAGGACGTTTGGGCATTTTCAATCATGAGACGGCTCCTCTATATTTGCGTACGAAATTGGAGGCTGCCATTGAAGAGCAGGACAAAAACTGTGTGGGCCCGGTTTCCACCAGCAAATCCATGACACCAGAGGTATACGGTAGACAGACAGATGCTAACTTTGTTGTTACATGACGTTCCTAATGTCACTGAATTGTAATGCAGTCTTAGTCGGGCACAGACAGAACTGGGATGGGATGTATTGTCGTCAGCATACCCATAAACGGTGAAAAATTAAACTGTCAGTGACAACTGTTGGTGAATAAAGCTAAGCTACTTCTTTGTGAGACATTCCCTGGATTGCACCAAATAAGATTAGGACTAACTGCGGATTCTCAGCTAATCCACAGTTAGTCCAAATTCTTATTTGGTGCAATCGTTCAATTATTTCCTAATGTGTACATGCTGTGTGTTGTATTTTTCAGACTCAAATGAATAAGCTGAATAATGTTTGCACCAAAGTGCTGGCAACGCTGGCCAACAGTACAGAAAGTGGACTAGATGTTAATGATGTTGAGGGTAAGTCTAACTAGATACAGTATAGCTCAAAACAAAGTTAATTTGTTAGTTAGTTAGTTAGTTAGTTAGTTCGCTAAATTTAGAGAAGTTCGTGAAAAAGTTGGCGAACGTCGCGAAATCGTTAGCTAGCTAATTTGAGGGGTTTTCTCCATATCTACCAAAACTCTAATTTGGACTTAAGATTTGGTGCCTTCGCGAAGTTCGCTAAAGGCCGCATTATTTCGCGAAATTCGCCAAGATATAAAGTTGGCGAACTTCATTAAACTCTAAGCGAAATCCGCTAAAATCTTGGGGAATTTCGCGAAATTATGCGAACTTCGCTAGACTTTAGCGAACTTCGCGAAGGCACCAAATCTTGAGCCCAAATTAGATTTTAAATTTTTTTACTAATTTTTGGTAGATATTGAGAAAACCCCTCAAATTAGCTAGCTAACGATGTCGCGAAGTTCGCGGAGTTTGCGAATTTTGCAAAAATTAACTTTGTTTTGAGCTATAATGCAGTACTAATTACCAAACAAAACCTATTTTATCTCATCTAATGTTTAGTCTTTCTTTATGTAATATTCTAGACTACTTGACATGGGGTTATTTTTACTGGGGGAGGGGGGTGTGGGGGTCGCCCTTCCACTCACCCTAAGCTGCCCAGAAATTGCCAAATTTTTAGGATTTTTGGTCAAAATTTTCAAAGATTTTCTGGCTTAGCCGGAAATTTTTGGTAAAAATCGTCAATTTTGTGCCAAAACTCAATTTTTGGGCACTTTTAAGCTTAGTTATAGCAGTGTGTGAAGAAAACAGGCTTTTTATACTGTATTTTTGGCATTTTTAGCTCATTTTATCCCCCACTCTTCCCCCTCCCCTACTTATTTTTGCCTAAAAACCCCCAGATTACCATACATAACTTTTACTTTTTGGCACACCAATTTGGACGTGCAATAGTAGCGGTTTTATGTGATGTAAATTTGCTCATCAGTCTTTTATTCTAGTCCCTCTTGCTGTCTTTGCGTTTGCCGAATTTTTAATTATTACACTTTTGTATTATTTATCCAACTTTGTCTACATACTTTACTAGGTGCGAGTGTAGCAGCCACCTACTCCGTCCAGGATACCAAACTGTTGGTTGAGGCCATTGAAACTGGGAAGGGTCTGCGAGAGCATCGGGAGTCACCCAAACCCCCGCCCCCAGGCCTGGGGGGTCCGGGCGGGCCAGGAGGCCCCGGGGGTCCCATGCAGCAGTCCGGGCAACAGGCCATGGGTGTCTTGGTACCCGGAAATACGGGTAAGCCGATGATGGGATGAATTAATATATTGTAGAATAATTAATTATTAAGATTTTCGATTTGGCTTAGTTTCCACGCCCGTAGTTTATTTAGTTTCTGTTGTTACTTTGAAACCTTATCCTATTTCTGTTGGTTGAGTACATACATGTTTCTAGTTTTCAACTCTGCGTTTATCATAGGGGTCGCGGTAGCGACCCCTATAATATGAGTGAAAATGGTCGAATGACCGTGTAAAACAAGGCTGCGCAGAAGCTGCGCAGATTCCTGCGCAGATCCTGCGCAGATTATGTGCGCAAAAAATTGTACGTGTCGAGTTTAGTATGTGTGCGAAGTTTCATCCCCGTACCACTTTCCGTTAAAAAGTTGCGCCAAAAATCGCTTACGAGAGTGATGTTTTTTTTCCGGTTCTCCGCTTTGACGTCTGGTAAGGGGGTTTTGTAGCTTTAATAACAACAGATAGAAAAATTTTTGCCTATGAAAACCATATATATTCTTGGAGTACGCAACAAAAATAAGCCGATAGGCTAGTTTTTATGCCTCCCAGGGCCGGACAAAATTTTTGGCGGGGGGCCAAAGTCGGCCAAAACGCTAAAATGGCCAAAAAGTATGCTTCAAAGGCGCCGTAATAAGTCAGACTGGGCTATATATGGGGCAATACTGCCTATATGGCTGAATAGGACACATATCAGGGTCGTTCAATTGCTATATGATTTTCCGGCCCTGAGCGTAATTTTTGGGTACTGGCCTGCCAAAGTTGGTGAATTTTGGGTCCAACTTTGAACATAGTTTTTTCGCTTATTTTGCGACCTGGAAGCCTCAAATCTTGCATACAAAGGTTTTTGCGGACGGAGAATTGATTCCCGCTATCAATTTTGCTGCCCGACTGACCCAAGTTGCTGGGCTGGTTCCACTTTGTCGTCTGGAGGGTCATGTCGGCAACCGTTTCCTGGAGGTCCATACTAGGCTCTACTTGGCCTCTCAAAACTTTCTCTATAGGGGTTTTCTGGTGCGCCCAGCTCATTTCCGGTGTCCGTTTTGCTGTACAACGCACCCATGTTGCTAGGCTGGCTCCACTTGACCGTCTGAGGGGTCAGGTCGGTAAGGGGTCAGGTGGTCCAAAATGAAATTTTTCAAAAGTGGTCAAATTTGGTACCAAATGAAAGCCCTAAGCGAGCTGAGCAACTTTTGTCATAGAACTGCATGCTCAAAGTGGCTGTAGAGTGCTGTGGTGGGGTGGGGTGGGGACTTAGGCGATTTTCGGTCAAAAATGAAATTTTTCAAAAGTGGTCAAATTTGGTACCAAATTAAAGCCCTAAGTGAGCTGAGCAACTTTTGTCATAGAATTGCATGCTCAAAGTGGCTGTAGCGTGCTGTGGTGGGGTGGGGTGGGGACTAAGGCGATTTTCGGTCAAAAATGAAATTTTTCAAAAGTGGTCAAATTTGGTACCAAATGAAAGCCCTAAGCGAGCTGAGCAACTTTTGTCATAGAACTGCATGCTCAAAGTGGCTGTAGAGTGCTGTGGTGGGGTGGGGTGGGGACTTGGCGATTTTCGGTCAAAAATG
Source organism: Trissonchulus latispiculum (assembly GCA_030248195.1). NCBI lineage: Eukaryota > Metazoa > Nematoda > Enoplea > Enoplida > Ironidae > Trissonchulus > Trissonchulus latispiculum. Next base: position 30,004 of record JASAND010002270.1, read on the forward strand.
AAATTTTTCAAAAGTGGTCAAATTTGGTACCAAATGAAAGCCCTAAGTGAGCTGAGCAACTTTTGTCATAGAATTGCATGCTCAAAGTGGCTGTAGCGTGCTGTGGTGGGGTGGGGTGGGGTGGGGACTTAGGCGATTTTCGGTCAAATATGAAATTTTCCAAAAGTGGTCAAAATAGTATCTGCTTGCGCATGGTGTTCGGAAATATATTATGTTGGTTCTTTTTTGCGCATACATATGTAAAAGAATGGAAAACAAGAACCAAAAATGCTCCTTCGTCGCATGTAAAATACATATGAGTACTCTCAGGCAGGTTGTACAAAGACGGAAACTAGCCTGTAAAATGCATATGAGTAGCGTTGAGGTTGTAAATTAAGGGAAACAAGTTGCAACGGCTTAACATATGAGCCTGTCCTATAACGAGGCTCATATTGGCGTCACAGTGCAGCCATCTTAAAGATCATCAGGTCATCATATTAAAGAAAAAACGAATGAATAGACATAACATGTTAACATTGTGGCTTGAAAGAAATGGACAGAAAAGTGAACTGCGATACCTCAAGTTTACTGTACATATGCAAGCTGATGTTCCCCGAAACACCATGGCACCTACTATTTCCGGAAGCACTATAGTATAGTCAAGCGGGAAAAAAAACCCACTTTTCAGATTTTTGGCCAGAACTTTTTAATGGTTTGACATATCGAAATGCTGATTATACAGGTAGCTAGGCCTAGTCGTAAGCTTTCTTATGAGCTATAGAACACCTCTGTAGGGTGTGCCGTTAGCGAGAAAAATTGTCCCAAACTGGCGGGAAAAAAAACCCAATGCGGGAAAAAAAACCCATATGCGGGAAAAAAAAACCCACCCCGAAAAATTTTTGGCAAGTTGCCAGGAGCATTTCTAACCATTCCAAATGAAAGAGCGGGTTGTTTTTAGTACAACTGCATCAAAATATATTAGTTTTTGTATTAAAGTTGAGGTCATATGGTCATTTGAAAATGTTGTATCTTTAACACATAAACATAGGCAAATTTTGGAAATTTTTTAAAATTGTTTATTTTCGGCAGTTTAAGCATCCTATCGTGTAGAAAACGTGTTTTTCTTGTATTTAGAGCCAAACTAGATCCATTTTAAGGCAAAAATAAGCATTTTTGGTCAAAATTGAAATTTTGGCTTGAAATGGCACCGTGTCCGATTTAGACCCCCTGGACCACCCATAACAGTACGAACCCAGGTAAAACCTATACCAATTTAATCTATAGGCTCTATTAAACAAATGTATGTATTGGTTTGACCTTTCCGGTCAATGGTTAGAAAAAAAATTTAATTTTGAAAAGTGGGTTTTTTTCCCGCCGTGGGTTTTTTTTTCCCGCCAACTCCAGGTCACCCCCAGGTCGCACCGGAGGGGTCAGAGCAGTGTGACATATATCATCATGAAGCGCAACAGATGCCCTACAGGTACATATAATCCGCTTTGGTCTAAGTCTTTCCAGTAGTTCAGGGTGGCCCGGCAAAGTTTGCCAAATTTCGGCACTTGGTCGGACCAAAATTTTCGAAAATTTCAAAGTCCCAAAAAATTTGCTGGGAAGCAGTGGGAGCGACAATAATACACCCTCCAGGGTTATTTTGGATGCTCTTCAAGATAGGCTATTAAAATCCTAGATAGCTCATACCGGTAAGCCCACACTGGGGGTGGGTTTTTTTTCCCGCATTGGCGAGTGGGTTTTTTTTCCCGCTTGA
>JASAND010002271.1:0-11946 GCA_030248195.1 Trissonchulus latispiculum
AAGCTTTTCTAGAAAGTCGGCACAGGTGGACAAGGGGGGAAAGAGGGGATTTCCCCCCCCCCTCGGCAAAGTCGTCCACAAGGGGTCGCAAAATTGCTCCCACAAGGGGTAAGAAAATTGGCCACAAGGGGTAAGAAAATTGCCCAAAAAATAGGTTTTACCACTAAAATTTCCAAAAATTTTCCGGCTTCTTCGGAATTTTTCACTTAAAATCACTATTTTCTGCGAAAAACGTCCAAAAACGCGCTTTTGCTAATAAATAGTTGTTTTTTGTTAAAAAATGGGAAAATCGCTTAAAAATCGCCTTCAAAAGTGTCCCTAAGAAAAATTGGTCTCACAAGGGGTACCCAAATTTGCTTCTACAAGGGTCAGTGAAATTTGACCTCCCGTTCAGGTATGAAAGTTGGTAATTTTTTGTGTTAACCTCAACACATTTTTTCAGACATCACTGAGAGTCTTCTCATTTATAAAAGTGACGGAAAAAACGGTATAACAGGAAAACATGCATTTGCAATAAACAAAGTTATAAAACACGGACTCAATTTATTCGGAAAGAATTGAATTTAATCCGGAAAAAATAATTCAAATGGCACATCTCGCAAAAACACGGTTTGATTAATAAATATCCCAAACAATACATACGTAGACAACAATATACTAAACAATATACTATACTATTGTTGACCGTAGCTGCAAAATGCTTTCACTCCTGCTTTTAATCGAAATAGTAATAAACTACGGTAAACTAACCGATCAAAACATTCTTCTCGAGGACGCCAGTTTTCAGGGTTGGTGACTCTGCCCAGCCCACAAACCGATAACTGTAGCCAGGCACCAACCCCGTCAGAACATAATGACATCGACCTTCACTGAGAGTTCCCCCTTCCACAGTTTTATCCAGAACGAAGGGGGTCCCCGTTGCTACCCCGCTGCTGCCCGGTGGAGGGGGCGGGGCAGGGAGGGCATGGAATTCCAGATGGCAACGCAGCTGCTGCTCAGGATCTGGGTCCTGCTGCTGGCCGCCTCCAGCAAAACCCAGATTCGCCAGACCGTCAGAAAAGTCCAGGACAGCTTCAAATTGAGCCTGATCATAGTTGATCACAATCTGCAATGACTCGGCCGCTTTCGGTTCTGAAACACCAAAAACACAAGACCCTAGAAACTAACTGTGCCATTTATGAAACATCTCAACACTTACTCAACAATAACAGGCTTACTTCTACTGGGGGGGGGTGGGGCCCCCCCCATTCGGCGACCTCCCCCCCCCATTCGAGGAGCCCCCCATAACCCCGAAAATTGCCATTTTTTAACCATTTTTAGCCTAAATTTTCCGGCTTCGCCGGATTTTTACCTAATTTTCCACTATTTTAGCTTAAAAAACACCAAAAATTAGTTATGTTTTAGCGATTTTTAGCAATTTTTACACAAAAAACCTAAAAATTTGTCAAAAAATAGGCCCCCCATTTTCGGAAAGCCCCCCCCCCCATCGATTGGGGGGGCGGGGGGCTTCTTCGAGCCCCCCTCATAAATTTTGGCCTAGAAGTAAGCCAGAATAATGCATAAAATAGAATCAAGCACAGATCAGACACGTCAAGTACAAGTTTAGAATTATCAGCGCGGCATAATTTTCTTCACTGCTACAAACTTCAGAGTATTCTTTATGGATTGGGGCCCCTCTGGGCCCGGAAAATGGTGAAAGGAAATTTTCGGGAAGGAGACTGTTGCAAAAATGAACCAGAAAATAGTATGGAGAAAAGCTAAAACTTCTCAAAAATGCCTAGATTTAGGCTAACAATAGACATTTTTGGGAAAACCTCTGTTGAAGCCGGAAAATGTTTTAAATTTGACTATCCTGGGCAAAAATTTGGACACTCACAAAATTCTGTGGGGAATCAAAAATCCCGGGGGGGACCAATGGCGAAGGGAAAATAATTTCGGGGGAGGTCAATTTCGCCCTTCTCACTCCTTGTAAAAATTCCCTGAACTTGCAAAAATACTTACCAACGTTCTACATATACATCTATAACAATGGTATTGCAAATTGTTTAAAGGAACAATAAAAATCTTGCATACGAGTGCTAGCCAGCAGCTGCATGGGCGTAGAGCGCCACTCTGTCTTGATCGCTTCCAGACTAACATTGTAGGTAAGTCCGGGCGCAAGACCACTGATGTTGTACAGGGTAGCATTACTACTGAGAGACTAAAAAGAAAGAAAAATGCTACTAAGAGACTAAACGAAAACCAGTAGCTCACAAAATTCACAACCAACTCTTGAAACCTTGCGCACGAAAAAAGCTTAAGGGGGGGTCCATTTTTGGCCGATTTTTTGACCATCTCCGATTTTGCTCATTTTCGCATATTTTGTTGTCCGATTAGTATATTTTAACGAGTTTCTGAAATGAAGGTTGGATCTCTTACAGTTAGCGAGTAATTTCACCTCAAAGTTGATGCCAGTATGTGTTAAACATAGGAAACGGAAAAAGTGGTGATTTTTTGCGTGCGCCAGAGAAATCTCGCCAACGGCAAAACGGAGCACTTCAACGTCCATTTTATATCATAAATACGATCTCGAAGGGTGATTTGTAGGAAGCAGAATTTTGATTTAGGCCTTCAAAAATTTTTAATTAATTTTTTAAGTTTGCGAACAGCCAAATTTGACTGTTTTGCAATGTTAAAATTGGGGGTCAGCAACTTTGATGAAATATTCTGAAAGCTGTAAGGCATAATTAAAAATTCTACTTCCTAAAAATCACAGCTTATGACAAGACATTTCGAACGATACCAATTGATCTTGATTAGCTCTGCCCAATTTCGATATTTCTCTGGCGCAGAAATCTCCATTTTTAGCAAAATTTCGAAAACTCCCGATTTTTGGCAAATAACATAGGGCTATGGCAACACAGACCTATAAAATGTTAGACTATCTATTTGCGCACCATTATTGATGACTGTAGGTGAAGTTTTTGCACAAATGGTGCAAGCTAATGCGCCCAGTTGGTCGCTGGGGTCAAATATGAGGGTATGACAACCATAATCTCAAAAATAGCGATTTTTCAAATTTTTCGAAATATGTTAAATTTTATATCAATCGAAAGCTCTCATTATCGGGAACATTTTTTCTTCTTGGACCATTGCCAGCAAATGCACCAAATTCAAGTTATCGGCAGTTAAAGGATTTTCGTGGTCAAGGCTTTCCAGCGCCGGTGCTACTCTCTAAAATCACTAAATAAAGTCATAACGAAACGTTTTCCCATTAAAAGCTACCCTAAGTTCTTTGTTTGCATCAGATATCGAACGTACAACCGAATGAAGCTCCATTCTCAAGGAAATTCAGGTGTAAAGTGCCTTTATTTGCTGCTTCACCGCCGTTTTCACCTGTTTTCAAATTGCATGCAATTAATAGCCGGTTACTCGTTAAGTACTGAACGAAACTACTCGAAATTTAAACTCGATATGCAGGACATATGTGACAAACTTTTATGTGAAAATGAGCAAAATCCGTGACCATAAAATTTTTCATGGTGGACCCCCCCCCCTTAAACGGAAATTTAAAAAAACGAAAATTCCCTTATTCATTACCTTGATGCACAAATTAGGTAGCCCTTTCAAATTATAAATAAAACAGGCAAGCGGTTAGTACAAAATTTCCAAAATTAATTAAAAACAAAAAACTCTTCTTTATGAGCGTACGTACTCGGTTCATTAGACCTGAGGAGGGCTCAGCCCCAGACATCCAACTGAGCAAATAACCATCAGGCGCGGCAATTCCCTCCCCTCCGTCCGAGGGCGGAAGCCAAGACAGCAACAGGAAACTGGATCCTCTTTCAGCAATCGTTAAATTTCTTGGAAAATTGGGACCTATAATCGTTAAATCAGTCAAACAGTCATGGGCAATTATGTCACAGTCAAGAATCCCAAAGAACAACATTAACATTATTCTCAGGAACTCAAAGCTCCATGTTTGATTTTAATCTGCCCAAACAATTCTGCGCGTGCCACTCTTTGATATTCATCCAAAGCCCGGGCTTTTGTCTACTCGGTGGAGGGGGTCCCCCTCTTTTTGGATTTCCTCCACTAGGCCCCGCCCTCACATTTTTGGGCTTCCTCCCCCACTCACTATAAGGTGTCCAGAAAATGCCAAACTTTAAGGATTTTTGGCCCATTTAAATCTTAAAAAATCTTTCAACTTCGCCGGAATTTTTTAGTTTAAAATCGTCTATTTTGGTACTCAAACACCAGTTTTTTAGCACGTTTTAGCATAGTTGTAGCAGTATATGAAGAAAACAGGCTATTTCACTGCATTTTTGACGATCTTAGACCACTTTGGATCTCCCCACTAGTGGAGGTCCCCCACTTCCTCATCCCACTTTTTTCGCCTAGAAAAAGCCCAGAAAGCACACACACAACTAAACTGAAAAATTTACATACTCCCACAAAATGTCTAAAGAAACAGAGTCAATTCGTCTGACGAAGATGCAATGAACGTGAGTCAGTCATAGAAGAAATACATTGACCACAACACCCCCTCCACCTCTAAGAAATGTTCATAGTCTATCAAAAAACAATTCTCACGAGTTGAAATCAAGGCTTCCCAGGGCGCAGACTGGGCATGGAGTCGATGAGCGGTCACGGTGATGTTGTAGATGGTGGAAGGCTTCAGGCTACTGAGCAAAATTTCCAGGCGCTTAGAATGAGGAGGATCGGTGATATTGAGCAACTGAACAGACGAAGATAGATCATGCACGGCGCTGGAGTCCGCACCAGCAACTCCTCCCACTTCTTGAGCATCAATGCTGGCATAGCGTACCAAATAATAGTCCTGAAAAATAAAGAAAAAATAAAAAAAGAAAGAAAAAGCAAAATAAAGACAATCCAAACAAGCAATTAATTGCATAAAAGACACAGATGTAATTTTGCCGTCTTTTGCCATTTTTCCTAAGTCAGGGCAAGTAGTGCAAGTTGTATATATACGCGTCTGAGAACAGGTAATATTTAATAATTTTCGGGAAAAATCCCAGAAAAATTCAAGCTCCTGAGAAATGACGAAAAGTCGACGACGACGACGAGAGTCGTGACATGAAAATTCAAATTTCTTAAATACCCAAGAACCCAAGACCAACCAAGCTTGCCATAATAGAGTCCACTGTTTACTAAAGTACAGGGACAGCACAAAGACAGCATCGATGTGCAGAGCAAAAAAAGAATTGGCAAGAAGGATTGCTGTGTACACTTTAGCATACTGAACTACGGTAAATAACGTGCTTTGTGTTCCTGTTTTTAATTTAAAGTTTAAGCGTTTATCTTCAAAAATTAAGTACCCAAAAGACATATTGTACAAGTGGTGATTACAGCAGCCAGCGCCTTACATAAGAGGGCCTTAACGCACCATTATAGCTTTGCATTAAAATAATTCAAATATCTTGACAGAGACGTACCTGTAAATAATCCCTGCCTCGATCTGCTTCCAATCGTATGCTATCATTTGTTACGACAAGATCCTCATGTTTGAAATTTGGCACTTTTGGATCTGAATTAAAACAAATTCGTAAAAAATGTTGAAAAATAAATTGAACAATTCAAACACATGCCGAAATGAAGGGTAATCTACAACACTACTGATACATCCTTGAATTGTTTAACACCTTCAATAAAAAACCAAATTAAGACAAAACGGTCAGGAAGGTATGAACACAGTTTTTTCAGAAGCATTTCAAACAAGAACTAAATCAAAAATCCACATAAGTTTTCTTAAAACCACAACATTAAGACAAAAAGTTTTTCTGAAAGTTCACGAACCGTAAGAAAATCCCTCAGCACCAGCTTATTGTTACGCAATTTTTCAAATTTCAACAACAACAAATTAATGCAGCGGCGGTCAAAACGTAAAGCATATTATATTACAGGGTATTTTTAAGATTTTTTCCGGGGGGACTTCCGGGGGAGTCCCTGGCCAAGCGGGATTTTCGAGGATGGGATTTTTCGCAAACATGAGCCAAAACTTGCTATTTTTGCTACTTATGTTTTTGGCGTATTTTGCAGGTAGAAACGAAAAAAGTTCTCAAAAATGCTGGATTTAGGCGTAAAACAGCCAATTTTACGACAATATCTCCGGCGACGTCGGAAAATTTTGAAAATTCGCCGATTTTGGGCTAAAATGCAGACCTCATTGAGGGGGACGCCCAAAACAGGGGGGGGGCAATTTCGGGGGCGACCGGTTCCGGGGGAGATCAAATTGGTGCCCGCCCTCCACCCCGTAAAAATACCCGGGTATTAATTACACATTCATACTATGTAACTCTCTTATCACTATCTACAGGAATTTTATATTTTCTGACATTTCCCCCACAAATTTTCCCCGAAGATACGACCCCCCCCAAATTTCTCTCTCACCAATCATAACAAGCTGAGTGTGAACTAGGCGAGGCTCCCCAGCCACGTCGTCGGCTGATGCTGGAGGAACCGAGCCGTCAGGAATAGCATAGACCTCAACTCGATACTGATGACCAGGGGATAGGCTTTGAATTCGAAAGGGATTGGAAACAATTCGATAGGAGGCCGGCGGCAGATCGTCCACGTCCGACAAGTCTGTGTAGTTTACCTGAAATGGGAACGAAAAAAGAATTAGAATGAGGAAACAATGATACGCTGCTCTCGCTCTCCCAACCAATAATAACTGGATGAATGATGAATCTATTCGGTGGCAATGTAGGCGACAGACACACAGAACTATTAGATTAATGAAAAAGCAAGAGGTCATGTACCACTAAAGGATACGAAAAAGCCTGCGATACCTCAGCTAGTTCGAGTCCCACCAGATGCCCAATTTTTTCGACTGCTTGGTGGTGTGCAACTTTCTTTCATTCTTTAATTAAACCTACATCGTGAATAATCCTTTGCTTACCCTGAGTATGCCGTCAGGCTTGCCCTCATAGGATACCGTGAGAATGGTATGGGGGAAACTGGGATCAGGACGAATTTCAAATCGAAGGGAGTCAGCCGCCATGGGGGGCAGGGATGAGGCAATATTATTGCTACTGGAATTGTTGGAGTCCTTGAGCAATACAGATGGAAGTGATGTTGTGGCAACGGCTTCGGCAACAGAGTTGGAAACAGCCGTAGCAGCACCAGGCAGCACGGGAAAGTTTACACTGGCGTCAACTTGGCTGGTATCTAAAAACAAATCTATGCTCGTACGATACGAAAAAATTTCAAAATTCAAATTCAAAATTCAAGATGATAGAATCTCTCTCAAAACGCCTTCGACCTCGCCTTCAAAATGCCTTCGCCAAATTTTCAATTCAAATTTCATTTCAAATCTTTAGGCAAAAATTCCATTTTTAGACATTTTACACTTCCGTACCAAGGTCGGACCTTGAAACATTGTTTACTGAAATTCGGCTGCACTCCCGTCTGAGTAACCTCACTCACCGATGGAACCGCCGTCCATCAATCCAACATGGCAACAGCAAAATATTGCTACGCTATCTGGGCTTACTCTAGTGGGGGGAGCTCCATATACTACCTTTCCCCAAATTGCTCCCCCTTAAACCAGAGGGTACCCTGTGACCAAATTGTACCAAACCCGGTGTGACTGTCTCAGATAACAATGAGACTCAGAAAAGCAGAGATTAAGCTCAAGATCCATAGCTCCAGTCCAGAACTTGTCATTAGTATACAATAATTTGGTAATGCTTGTTTTCCCCCGAGATTTTTAATGATTTATACGTACTAATACGTACTTTTTTGTTCTTTTGTATTATTTAATGTTTGTATATTATACAGTCCTAAAAATAGATACGAAAATAAGAGTCAAACGCTGCAGCCGCCTAAACCCGGATCAAGGCACTACGTAATTCCACTTAAAGCAACTACACCCTTTCTTTAATACACGGGCTTTTTTATTTATTAGACAACATTGGCGGGCTACGGCACACAGGCCCGTCTCTACCTTCTGAAGCAACATCAGCGTCAACCGACGTCGGTTCTGTAACGGAACCAGAGCCAAGCAGTGTCTCTGTCAGCAGAGAGGGCAAAAATGGCACCTTTAGCGAAGTTACAGTTGAACTGAACTCCTGTTGTATGGCGACAACGGTAGTACTATTTTCGTCCTGAAATTGATCTGACAGCTGATCTAGGCTAGCATTTGAGGCTCCGAGAGTGGGCGGGGTCACTGCCGTTCCCGCTGACTGACCACTGGCCGACTGACCGGACGGCGGAACCAGAAGGGACGTTGGTCGAGCCAGGGGAATCAGGCCCCCGCCCTTGGTCACTGGCAGCTGAGGTTTAGACTGACCTAAAAACAAAAAACATCAAACTGATAAACAGATCAAAAATTAGTCGGCAAATGTGCAAATCGTCTACTTTCGACAGAACGCAATTTGTTCAACTGCAAAGTGCTTATTCTAGATTCTTTTGCTCTAATTTCGGAGCTCCACAACACGCTGCTGCTACAGCAGGAGCACTGAAGAACGGATTTTTCTCCGCGTGCCACTGGACATAAAATAAACGGTCTACTGCGCTCACTCTCTCAATGAATTCTCTATTTATATACAAAGATACATAAATACAATTGAAATACACTGAAAGATACATAAATATAATTTATTCAAACAAACCATTTGCATTTGCAACTCCAGCCAACAGAAAACAGCCAATCAAAAAGATCCAAAAAATTTGATTCGCCACCGCTAATACCATAATCAAAAATGTGAGTGCATCATTTCAAAATAAAGAGGGGTTCTTTAATGTTTCGAATTTCTCTCTGTGGGTGGCATTTGAGTCCAAGCCCACTAAACAGGGCAAAGTATATAAGTATGTACGTAAGTACAGAAAAAGGAGCACAATACGTAGCACCAGTTTGGTCGAAAATCGGGAATATATAGTTTCGATTCACTGCCAGAACCAGGGGGCAAATAGGAACAAACCAGAGATTAAAACTCCGGTGAAAATTATCTCGAAATAATCATAAACAATGTAGTGGTCGCTGGAACATTAAAAAAACGTTGCAATACGTAACACAACATGAAAGCATGTGTCGAAACCAAATAGACAATTTTGGAAATATAAAATTCTGGCCAAACAGTTATGTTGGCTTTTCCGACAGGGAGGGGGCGGTGGAGGGGGTCCTCCCCAGAATTGCCCCACTCCAGGATTAGAGCCTGTCGGCCCCCTAAACTTCAGAAGTCAACAGAAAATAGGGTTTTGAGGGTAATTTTCAAAAAATCTTCCGGCTCGCTGGAGTTTTAGAGCTGTTTCAGCTGTCTTGAGCTTCGGCTAAAAATTGCATAATTTTTAGCTCAGCAGCAAAAATATATAGCTATTTTTTAGGCATTTTTCGGAAAAATTTTCGCCCCCCCAGAAATCTCTTCCCCCTCAGGACCTGGGGGTGCCCCCCAGAAATTTTTGCCTAGGAAACATGTGTATTATATATATACGTAATAAATAAATAATACGTATACATACAGTCGATGCAAACCGATGGATATTTCTAACACAATCAAAGTTAACAGTGAGCTCAACTTTTAAAGCCCATTCTGTCATGAAAAGCAGCCAAAACTTTAAAAAAATTTTACTTTTACTTACTTTACTTACTTTACGTTACTTCAATCTTTTCTTATTGAAGGCTAAAAATATTTCAATGCCTTAGTGCAAGCGTTCACGAGACAATGTAAAGATTCGCGAAAAAACAGCAACAGCAATTAAAATTGAATTTCAAAAAAGACCACCGCTAGAGTGTAGTTGCTTCTAAAAAAGCAGGTTAGGCTTATCAACAGTCACTAAATTGTTGCAATAAATGTAGTTTTAACCCATAAAATTGATGGACATGAATTTTATGTGTGATAAGAAAATTTATAAATTCAAAAGGAATTTTCAATGAAAAATGAGCAAAATTACAGACAATAGAGGCGGACAGTTTATTTCCACAGAATTATATATATATATACACATACATATATAGTTCTTTTGCAGCCGCGCATATACGTAAAGATATACACGTATACCTATGTATGTGTCTTCCATATTCAACATCATTACATTCATATGCGCATATACGCGCATTTAATAGTCCTCTGAGGTCACATATTAAGTCATGTAATCAAAGTTGATAGGGGCTACGAATCAAAAATGCGACTTTTACTATTTTGCACAATTTCTCTACACAGAAGAGTAAACAAGAAATCGTGAAAATTTAACAACTGGTAGGTCAGTGCTACTTCGGTTTTTTTGCAAAGCAAAAATAACGCATACACTAATACATATATATTATATACACTAAGTAGCATATTATAGCAAGCATGTATATAAGTAAGTACACGTATATATATACGTACGTATGCATAAACGTGTATGCAACACGTATAACTCATTAAACGGATATGTCATGTACGTAAGTAAGTACACTCATTACATTTTATACAATTAAGTTTGCAATATATATTAAAGCAAGGAATCTAGTTATATATAGAGGTCGGGGGAAAAACCAAGGTAGTCACTTTTTGGACTCTGCAGAACTACTCCGTGGAGCAATCCGGCTATAAATTGTTTTTTATCAAGCCCTGTCTAGACTGTCATTTTGGTATATAAATCGCCTCTCTAGGTCCTAGGGTTGGTTTTTTCCGGAAAAAAAAGATTGCCGGAAAAAACCTTTTTTCCGGTTTTTTCCATTTTTTTCCTTTTTTCCGGTCACCACAAAATTCACCAATGTGCTAAAAGTTGTGTTATTTCATGTTTCTGCATGCATAAAAGCAGTTTTCAACATATTTAATAGCCCCACCGTGTAGTGCGCACTTACACAAACGGTTACAAAGGTTTCAGTATTGATTACAGGCATTAATTTTTTCAGCAGACAATACTGAAGAATGAACTACAGGTTACTTCTGTATACCTTGACGGTTCTGCTAGACCAGGTCTGTGGTTTTCGTAGGTAATACACCTCGTAAAGTAAAGAATACCAGACGTTTTAAAAGGTTTCGTCTGAACATTCCACTGTTAGACATGGAATTGTTAAGTCTACCTGAGTTACGCAACCATATGCACATTCCATGGGAAAAAATCTTAAATCCCAGAATTAGCTCTACTTCATGGATATTGTCTTATTAGTTCATTAAACAGTGTTTTTGATAGTTTCTTAATGTTCTGATTTCATAAATTAACTTTCAGAACATTTTTCCATTTTTTTCCGATGCTTCGAAAAAACCCAAATACAATTTGGTCAGATTTAGCATACCCCTACCTACTATGAAACACGGAAAAAGTTGTAAATAGTCCGAAGTCGCAGGAAAAGTTCGAAAAGAGAGAGAGAGAGAGAGAGAGAGAGAGAGAGAGAGAGAGAGAAAAGAGAGAGAGAGAGAGAGAGAGAGAGAGAGAAACATTATATTCCGCTGTAAAAATCGTTAAAATAACATTAGGAATATTTTTCCATTTTTTTCCACCCCATCGGAAAAAAACATTTTTTTCCAGTCCTTTTTTTTCCGCGCCCATCCCTACTAGGTCCTGTCGTTAATTAGTAATTAATTAATTAATCGAAATTTGGTATATGTATATAAGGGGTAGGTTTTCGGACCTGCTGATTTCAAAAATGCAAAAATTTTAAATTTTTTGAAAATTTTTAAGTGTTAGTTGGTAAGGGGGGGCCACGGGATGCAAAATTTTTTGTCCATGATTTTGCAGAAAACTTTCATACAGGGGTTTTCTGGGACGCTGAGCACGAATCTGAAATCAGTTTTTCATCTCAGTTTTTCGTTAGTTTTATGCTAGGTATGAAAGTTTTCTGCAAAATCATGGATAAAAAATTTATATATCCCTTGGTCCCCCCTTACCAACTAAAATTATAAAATTTTCAAAAAAAATTCTAAAATTTCTGCATTTTTGAAATCAACAGGTCCGAAAACCCTACCCCTGCATACCCCTACCAAATATCAACTCATTCCTTGCTTTAATATATAT
>JASAND010002272.1:0-14880 GCA_030248195.1 Trissonchulus latispiculum
TGTAATGAACTGAGTGAGATTAGAATAGAAAACTTGATCAACTTGATGTGACTTCGAAGGTGGGGTCGTTTGGGTTGAAAGTTCAATCACACGGAAGGTTAGCGCGTTTGCCTAAGTTGACAAACTTATGTACCAGATTCCCGAAAGGTAGTTTTCCAGAATCGGGAATCTCTACAGCTAACCTGGTAGGGGTGCTGCTGTGAGTTCGTTTGGTCTATGAACAACAGAGAACAGCGAGAGGGGTCGATTCTCGCTCTATTTATTCACTGCCGAAATCAAATAGAGGGCCTTGACACGCAGATCAAAGGCACAAACTCAAATCTTCTCTCTGTGAGAGGTTCTAGTCAGATCTCTAGCGAGATCTGAGAAAACTTACTGTTTGTTTGGAAGATCACACCCGGATCTGTAGGTCACTGGTTCACAGTTTTGTTTAAACACTGCACTCTGTTTAATATGTTTCTGACAATTACTGACAAACTGTGTACTAGATATAATAGTGGTTATAATAATATTAAATATACTGTATGATATAATAGTGGTTATAATAATATTAAATATACTGTATGATAATGACAATAGGGATACCAAATACAAGTATATTGACAAATACTATCAACAGTCAATATACCAGAGTTGCCAGACTCTCTCTACAGGGTGGATTTGGATTAATTTTAAGTTAATTTACCCCAAAGGTTATGCTGGTTTACGCACGTTCAGACAAGGACTACACTCTTCTTCAGGTTACTGTTATATCTCTGCTTCTGCTATGACTCAACTCTATCACCTAACTCAGTTCCACTACTTGTGTCCTATATGCTTTATGTGTGTGTTATGCTAGTGCACTCTCTTTATCTGTCCTTTACAGTACCAAAGGACCAAAACCAATATTAATAATAATAATAATAATAGTAATAATAATAATTGTAACAATAATAATAATTAATGATAATACAATAGAGGGTGGGCTCGGACTCTGGGTGAGCTCTCAGTTGCTGCAAAGTAGTCGCTAGGACTCCACAGCCCACTTTAGAGATTGCTATCGGAGAGGTTCCTGACTGATCAACTCCAATTCCAGAGGATCAGCTAGTACAAGGCTCGGGGAGGTTGGGGTAATACCAGGAGATAGCCTTATGCGAAAATTAGACAATTAATTTAAAGTTCTAATTAATTTAGATCGGTCTTCTGTTATTTCTTCTCCACCAATGAACTTCTTAGGATCACAATCGTAACTTAGCTTTAAAGCAGAGCGAAGGGAGTACCCACTCCCAACAGATTAACGAAAGTATGGATCATCATTTTTTTTCAAATGGATAAAAGAGAATAATTAGTTCAATGCACGTGTTAAGAGTTTAATCCAGACTTTAGGTTGGAATACAGGTTAAGTTCCAATTTTTTCGAGTAGATGATCAGTTTTGGTTTCTGCCCAATGATCCCGGTGCTTGCTGGATTCCTCTCTGCCTCAAAGTTTCAGTTACTCTCTAACTCGACTGAAGTACCTACAGTTCACTGATTCCAATGTTCCTGACTGATTCCGAATACTGAGCTCTTCTGGCTCCCACCAATAATACTAGATCTGAGACTGATAATCACCACAATGAGTTCAGAGGCGAGGTTGACGTCTTCAGGCGAGAGATCCGTTGATTTCGCACCTGAATCAAATGGGTTAAAACCCATTAATTATACAGTTATGGTGCGGGAATCGAACCCAGCAACCATTATTCACTCTTTTGGCTTTCAGATCTTGAGCATGAACTTATCATCTTGAATTAGTTGAAACGTTTAAAACTTGCTGATTTTAGTGTGAAATTTTGAAGGCTTTTATGTTATCTCCGACTTTAAAGAATAACGCGTGCAGAATGTAATATTTTGAGCAATTTCCTGCACTATTATGCAGGAAATTGTAACTAAACGCATTTCTGTAATGTACATTCTGCCTTTGCAGCGTCCAGAATCACGATCACCTTCATAATTTAGCTATTGCACAGAATCAATACCATGAACGTAATTTTGGTTGGTTTAGGACAGTTTCTGATCCTAAACCGCAGGAAATACCCATTTCCTGCATAAATTGATTCGAAACTATGATTTCCATACTCAACAGAGAACTTGTGCATAAACGTCGATTTTACTGTTATTGGAAGATAGTCTAATATTCATTAACCACTAATCGTACGTAACTAAGTAATGTGCTTGTTATTTCGGGGTTATTATTGTTTCCTGCATGCTGCCGTTCAAGACGCTGACCAGTTGTCTATTTAACCCCAATAACTCGAATCATCAACCAAAACCCATAATCGAAACAACCAACACAACCAACTGAACCCATTTTATCGATTTTGAGACCATTTTTGGTAACTAAACCTAACAAACATTGAACCGTTAAACGTGATGTCGTTCCCAGTTGGCGGTTTTGGAACCCTCACTTTTGGTGGGCATGAAGATTACGGCATTACCCATGGCAAATAAGAACAATAATAATCATACCTTTCGGGCAGGGAACATCACAATTACAACAATTAATAACAATATTTGCTTAACTAATTCCTTACGTATTCCTAGGTAATTTTAACCGAAAATACAGGAGATTGGAATTTCAAGTGAAATACGAGCATCGTTGAGTAATTCGATTAAGTGCTGTGTCCTTTTGTTGCGATTCGCCCGCCCAATTACATGGAGTTGCCTACGCGGGCGAATCGAGGACTTTCTGAACAATACCTGTTGTTTAGGACCTGATCCGGGGTCCCTGTGACCCTAGGCCCAGAATCACTACCTCATTTGCATATTTCCATTTATATTCCAATTATACTGTTTGTAACCTCATTCCAACATACATCCCATTCGATTGAGCTCACGTACATCACTAAACCAGATCTAAATTCCATCTGCGTAATTTCCTGCTTATACTCTGACTCTTAGGTAATTATTTCGTAATGCCCGTCACACCACGGGTATTGGAGCAGAAAATCACACACTCATACTCGAAAACGTATCTTTTACCTCCAATTGCTTCACTCAACAAATGACCATCAATTCATTACAAACTTAACTACAACACGTATCCGCTTACGTAACATTCATACCGTGCCACTACTGGCCCATTTACGCAATATTTATACGACATCCACACTATGCCACTGCTGGCACACTTATACAACATTTATACGACATTCACACTGTGCCACTGCTGGCACACTTATACAACATTTATACGACATTCACACTGTGCCACTGCTGGCACACTTATACAACATTTATGCAACATTCACACTTACGTACTGTATCGTTAATATTTTGGTGACTGCTAATCAGCTACACCTTTATCCTGCCTAATATCTCAAGGTCAATCATACCCGGCAAATCTCAAGACCTTTATCGCACAAAGGAGTTTACATGAGTTGCCTCATTCATACACTCATTTTCACACTTTCATACATATCACACACACACACACTAATTTGGTCCTTGATTTTCATTCCTGCAGTTCTCACAACCTTCGTCGAACAGAAGGAGTTTATGTGATCTGCATCACGCGTACAAACATACACAGAACAGACATTCACACACACTTTCACACATTCTAACTTAGCTAATACCTTCTAATTCCTTGAAACAAACATAATTATTAAACATCAGTACAATTATAAACTATAGAAACAATCCTAACTACAAATTTTCTTATTTCTAATCTAAATTCTAGGTAATTCCCTAACTATTGGTTTATGCACATTTTCGGTAGTCTCCTATAAGAGTTGCTGTTTTGTTTACTTAAACTTTGTGAACTTTGAAACTTGGTAACTCGAATTTAGGAAAACCTAATGTTTTCCTTGTTTAAAAGAAATTTGGTTAGAACTTTGTGAAAGCCTTGAGTGAATAATAATTGCTAAGCAATTATTATTAAACAAAACTACAAAACATATTTTAATTTACTGATTGGAGGAAGCCGGCCATTCCTCCCCGAAACTTAAAATTATTAAGTAACAAGATGACGCAAAGACTCAGGGTTTTAGACTCGATTTAAAACAACCTATATTTTAGAAACCTAATAATTTCAAAGCCGACCTAACGCTAAAATAAAACAATTATACAAGAACAGTGACTTTTAGATCGTTAGTGCCTTCGTTACAGAATATGGCCGGCAACACCTAGTTGCCGGCTGTGGGGGAAAAAATCTCTAAAACTAACTTAATAAACTTCAGGGTCGTAATTAAGGGACCCTCTATCTTAAACTCAAAAGGAGAGGTCCCCACTCAAATCCCGTAAGCTGCAAAAACCCCATGGCCACGAGGGCCCTCTTCATAATGCAAAACTGGCCCCTAGGGCCGTGGCTTGGAATAATAAAAAAGGTCGGCCACTTGGCCGCATAAAAGGAAAAAGGGGCCCGAAGGCCGAAAAATCACATAATATAAAAAATAGGCCCGAAGGCCAACAATGCAAAGGTTCCTAGGTTTTTTTAGTCCTAGTCGGTAAATTTCTGAGCCGGATATAATACATCCAATGGCTCCTCAGATTGTAGGTGTTCGCGGATAACTCACATTCTTTTCTGGCCCGAAGGCCAGAAAAGTCCCTATATTTTTCCTAAGAATTTTTAGTGAGTGCACAGTCCTAGGTGCTGCAAACCACAGCCCACTATAAGGACGTGCACTCGGAGAGCAAAATTTGGCCGACCGCTCTCGGTCGGCCCTCAGCGAACACTAATGAGAATTTTAGAATTCGCCACTGAGCTGACAGCTCTCTGACAGCTCAGTGACAGCTCGGAGACGGGGACTTCTCTTTGATTTTAGGTGGAAACTTCTAGAAGTTTCTAGAAGCTTCTAGAAGCTTCCTATCTTTTCCACGTGAAGATCCAGGCTCTTTTTGGGCCTGGTGGTCAGTTGGGGTGAAGATTAACGATAATGGCGAAATATTGCCCCCAACTGACCACTTTTCTGATTAATTTCTGGGTCCGAAACTTTCTGAAATTTTATAAAATTTTGGTTAACATGTAAATGCAACCAAAGGGGGAAGTTCCGGACTTAATTTTCAACTTTCACGAATTCGGCTAAAATGGGGCTTAAAAATCGGGCCAATCCCGGCCGATTATGGGAAAAATATTTTTAAGTGCCATCTTTGGGCACAACTTATACGTCCATTTTATATTTATAATTTTCTTTGGCTTCTCTTGTCCTGGGCCCCTACTTTGAAATTTTGAGTGAACTTTTGGCCGCAAACAAGAGAAGCCAACCCAGCAACCTTAGCAACAATTGCTCCCTATTGCTAGAAACTCAGTGTCCTCGCTTGACCGAGGAAGTAGGGAGCAATTGCTTAAAAATGTGCATAAAAAACCGTACGTAATTTTCTACTTAAAACCAATTACATATTTGCATTCTACGTATGTTCTTACCTATGTCTACTAATTTTTACTAGTTTTAAATTATCAGGGAGGAGGGTAAGCCCCCTCCAGACTTACCTATGTACACAAAAGTGTGTATTAACTTTTCTTTTAGAGAGACAATTCTCTCCTGGCCTCTTGGCCCGAAACAAAGTTCAAGTGAGGACAAGCCTCACATAGGGAGAATGAATGGACGTAGTAGTACTCCCACTACTACGCTGTCTGGGAAGTAGACAACTTCCCAGACAATGGAAAAAAGGAGTTTCTAAAGTTAATACAAAGGTGGGTGGGGACCAAATTTTGAGGTAAACCTTTTAAAGAGGTAAGATTACGAAATAGAAAGTAATCTTACTAAAACATTTTCATTAATAACTCACTCATTTTTGGGAGTTAAAAAGTGGGGATTGCATTTTTGGGATTGGGAGAAAATTGCCTTTCCAATGAACCTAAGTTGTTTTCCAACCAAAAATTATCAAAATTAACTAATTAACAGTGGCCGTTCGTTTCCCCTGTGGAAATGTTGCTCAACGGACATTTCACATTCGAGCCCCTATACCATTTCACCAGTTGGCCCCTCGTCAACAAGCTTACTTTTATTTGGCCCGGTCGGAGAATGGACTCGAGTGGAACGACACTACAACGGTGCCTGCGAAATGGGAGTTCATGGACAGCATTTGCGAATTTATGCGACAAAGTCAAGTGGGCATGATAATTACGAAGGGGGAATCTCTGTTCAAGGAGATGGATCAGGCTCTCTTTTGGAACGATCTAAATATTGACATTTATGACTCCGTCGAGGACATGAATTTACCTGCCCACACGCACGATGTTGAAGGACTGCCGTGTTGTACCGTGCATAGCGGCATGCAAATGAGGTATAAACGACAGTGCTCGAAACACAAGGTTGCACAGCTAGTTCGTGACTTTCTGAATTCTAACAGATGACTTTGTAGTATTATCCTTGTGCAGTATTTTGTGCAGTTGTCTTGTTGTACCATATTTTTGTTGTGGTGTGTTTCTGTTGTACAGTATTTTTGTTGTATAGTGTTGTTGTACTGTATTTTTGTTGCATATTATTTTGTGCAGTATATTCTTGTCGTGTCTTTGTGTTGTACAGTATTTTTGTTGTTGTTGTTCATGTTGTACAGTATTTTGGTGCAGTGTTGGTGTATAGTATTTTTGTTGTGTAGTATTGTTGTTGTTCTTTCTTCAATAAAACACATCCGCCTGTATGGGCCGTACTATAGTAGTAGTGTTCGCCACAGTTGGTGTCTCCCACTGTCGAGTATTTGCAAACTAAAGTAGTCGGGTTATCACTAGCGGTCGCGCCCTGTGATAATTTGGACGGTCATGTTATGGGTCTGCGCGAAGCTTCCATCCTAGCTATATTCTGAAGTAACTTTTGAATTCTACGACAGCAAAGTACCCCAAAATTTTTTCCAAATGGTCAATTTTGAAATTTGACCTAGGGTCAGCCATGGTTCCGGCCAGGGGTCAGCACGGAAGTTAATCAATAGAGCAAAACTAAGGTCATTTTTGAATTCTACGACCTTGAAAACCCCCTGGATAAAGTTTTCCCGACGAAAATAGACAATTTCGGAATTTGACCTTTGGTCGACTATGGTTCCGGGCATGGGTCAGCACGGAGGTTACAAAATGGAACAAAACTAAGGTCATTTTTGGATTCCCCGACCCAGAAAACCCCCTAGATAAAGTTTTCCGGGGAAAAAAGGGACATCTCAAAATTTCCCTCGGGGGCACCCCGGGGCCCCGGATGGGTCCCTTACAGCGTGGAGGTTAATTTCTAGGGGAAATCTGAGGTCATTTTTGAATTCCCCGACCCCGAAAACCCCCTAGATAAAGTTTTCCGGGCGAAAAGGGTCAACTTTGAAATTTGACCTTGGGTCGACCGTGGTTCCGGTCACATACTCCACAACCTCCCCCCAACTCCACAACCCAGACAACCTCCCCCCAACTCCACAACCCAGACAACCTCCCCCCAACTCCACAACCCAGAAAAACCTCCCCCAAACTCCACAACCCAGAAAACCTCCCCCCAATTTCCTCCACAACCCAGACAACCTCCCCCCAACTCCACAACCCAGAAAACCTCCCCCCAACTCCACAACCCAGAAAACCTCCCCCCAATTTTCCTCCACAACCTCCCCCCAACTTTCCTCCACAACCTCATAAACCCCCCCAATGCGACACCATTTTACCTCTTATTACTACTTGTGTTAAGCCAAAGGTTGATGTAACTGGAAGTGACAGCTGTTTAATCGATGACAAAGTTTAAAATTATTCAGAAGACAAAATTTCTTTCGTTCATTTATTTCTTTTTCCTTTTCTTTCTTTCTTTTATTTCTATCTTTCTTTCTTTCTTTTCTTTAAACTGAAATAAGCGAATAGCTGTACTACTACTACTACTACCACTACTACTACTACTACTACCACTAC
The DNA here is from genome assembly GCA_030248195.1 of Trissonchulus latispiculum. Classification (NCBI taxonomy): domain Eukaryota; kingdom Metazoa; phylum Nematoda; class Enoplea; order Enoplida; family Ironidae; genus Trissonchulus; species Trissonchulus latispiculum. Next base: position 7,826 of record JASAND010002272.1, read on the forward strand.
TACTACTACTACTACTACTACTACTACTACTACTACTACTACTACTACTACTACTACTACTATTACTACTACTACTACTACTACTACTACTACTACTACTACTACATCTACTCTTCTTGATCGGGAGCATTACCAATTCTTAAAAGGAGGTTTTCCATTGACTCCGAATTAGCAAGTTATTTGAAAATGGATTTTTAAAGGTCTAGACAGGAATTATGCTACTTTTACTGCTTGTTAATTTTATAAACAAAGTTTAAAAAGCCATATATAAAAGACGTTCAGTTCAGTTTATAGGGAATCATGAAGTTTCTGAACTTTAGTTGAGCTGGTTGTAGAACATCAGTGTAAAACTTAGCACGTTACGAAAAAATAGTGGTCATTTTTCTGTTGTCCCAAAGTTTGGAGACCTGCGTACAGCCTGCGGAACCATCTCTAATTAAGTTTTAGCTGAGAATAGGTGACATGCTAAGCAGATTGAGAAATCTGAATCCAGAAATTTCTTATTCATGATATCTTAACAGCTCAACAGTGGAATATTGCCCCTTTTAGGGGTTTCGTTTAGCTTGTTACTTGTTTAGCTATAACGATAAGAAAAAGAAGGGGTGATAGGATGCACAGGATAGGATCAATCGATGGTATGTTCTTCTCTTATATGTGTTACTTCTACGCATCCATTACGCTAATTGCCAATTCAGATACTATTTTTGACTAGGCAAAGATGAAGTAATGGGTGAAATTTGCTATTGCTCAATTTCATCCGAACATAACATTAGAGCATTCTCTTGTGTAAAAGGGCACTGACGCATCATAAATTCGGCGTCAGGCACGAGGGCATGGGGGCGAAATCTATTCTGACAAACACAATGACCTAGTTATAAGCTCTGAACGAATTATACTAATACTTTATCACGCCTAAGCTGTATGTCTTGATCATTTCGGAAGCCTAGACTTGTCTTAAACTATATGACGATGCTCATGGAATATTGTAGAATATGTAGAATGCTAATGATTTAGTTCTTCAGCACTTGAGGGCAATAGGTCATACTCATACCGTAGGGCAGAGGACACTAAACACGTAGCAAAGGTATAATTGTGAAAGGATAAAGATCGCCTTATATTTATCTCCCCATAGTTGCTGATTCCAAAGCGCCCATATTGAACTAAGTACTGGACCACTAATGTCGTTAACGTGCGATAAAACCCAGGATTAAGCTAGTCTGTTGTGAACCACCACATTGGAGATTCCGCTAGTCGGAAGGTTGATTACCCATTTGCTGCTGTCTAAACGACTGGGGGTCAGCTATTATTGCCACCAGTTACTTTATTGGCTGAACAGTGATCCCTGGACATTCAAAAACCATTCAGAGTCCAAGCTTTACCAATAGCTGCCAAGCCCAATCTTTGTCTCAGGGCCTTTTCATAAAATGATTAAACGGATTAACTTAAAACTTTAATCATTTTATGAATACGCTCACGGATTAAACGGATTAAAGTTTAATCCGTGACTTAAATGGACTAGTTTAATCCGTCGGCCAAAATCCTTTTCATAAAATACCGACGGATTAAACTTTAATCCGTGACGTATTCATAAAATCGGGACGGATTAAAAACTTCGCGGATTAAACTTTAATCCGCGGCCTTTTCATAAAATGATTAAGTTTAATCCGTTTAATCCGTCACTTAAAAAACAGTTCAAAAGCACAATAGTTTAATCCTTGTTATTTGCGGGGATTAAATGGATTAAACATCAACATAGTACTGATTCAGTTTGAAGACATCAAGTTTAAACCTTCATTGCTCATTCATTATTTGGAGTTAGGCAATTAGTTTTATATCAAAATGTAGCTTGACATTTCGTCTTTTTAATGGCTACAATGAAACATATTTTGGTTTTTTAGAATGTTTTTAGCTCGTTATAGAACGAGTATAACTTTTCAATTTTTTGTCGACTGAAGTAATTTTTTGGTGGGGCATCGATTTTATGACTCGATACTTCTATCAAATAGCTGAAGATTGTTCTTAATAGCTCTTCCTTTTAGAAAATCAAATATTAAAATGTTTGCACAACCCGAATACTGCATACTTTTCTCAACCTTCTCATGCAACAACTTTAGCTAGAAAGCAGCAGAATAAAAGCTGCAGCTACTGAAAGGGACTCGTAGGTGGTTATTTCCTCATGTGCTGTGTTTTTAAATGTCGTAATTTTCCTAATACTTAAAGTTGTAAAGAGATTAGTTTGAAGCTTATAACTAATATTGTATACATTCTACTACTATTTAAAAACTAGTTTAGTACAGCCAGACTCTGTCCTTTGTGGTGGTATCGTTTTAATTAGTGATTTTCGAAACGCTAATAACTTTCACAATTTTTGAGTTGGAAAGAGCTTTATATATACATAGTTTTAAAGGCTATAATCAGTACATTCACATCGGTTACCGAAACTATCAATATTCCCAAGAAATGAGGTACCGGCTAATTATTGACCAATTTCTGAACATCGATTTCTCGAAACGGTAGAATAGGCCAAAATCTCTTTTTGTGCCTTGATATGAAGGACATGTGGGACATTTCTTGAATTTGGCTCAACCAGATCTTAATGCTCCAGAAATTCCGGCAAATGTGCGGTGACATGAAATATCGCAACTCGGATTGAGTTTTTCTCGCAACTGGAGAAGGTTTAGCTCAAACCAAGAAACAGGTCCCTCCGCAATAGTGTAAATTTTCGACGTGCCGAAAATCACACGGATCAGCTTTTCAGAAATCGATGTTCAAAACAAAATAATAGCAGTTTCGCCAAAATGGTTTTTCGGTCATATCTGTAGCTTTATGCAACGAGCTCCAGCTATTAGGCATTGATAAAATGTGAAATTAATTGTGTGATTGAGCAAAAATAGACTACAATTGCTAGCACTAGCGTAGCCAGAAAAAAATTTCGGGGGGGGAATGCAAAATTTTTTCGGGGGGTCTGGGGGGCGAAGCCCCCCAGAAGTTGAGAAATTTTTCTATTTCGTGACCTTCGTGGAATTTTTACAGAGTATTCGTTGAAACTACAATAGTTTTTAAGGCGCAGTGCGAGTCCATGCACCCAAATGATGCAGAAGGTGGTCAAAGTACACCAAATAGAGTAACTGGTACCCGTTTTTAAGTGCGAAACACGTATTATAACGGTACAATACACTTATTTCGCGCCGAAGGCGCGAAAATTTTTTGAAAAATGGGCGTTTTACACATATCAGGAAAAAATTTCTGGGGGGCAACACAATTTCGGGGGGGGGGATTCCCCCATTCCCCCCCTGGCTACGCGCCTGATTGCTAGTAAGATTTAGGAGTAATTTTGGAAAAACTAATTTTCTCGAAGATGGCCATTTTTTGACCTCCAAATGCGAGACTGGTCCCAGAATCTTAAAGAGTACCGAAATAATGTATTTAGGAAGTTTCATCCGCTTTCATAGTGAATTAAAGCTTGTAAGATATAATTTACACAAAGCTATACCAGCACTTCAAACACCTATTTCTCAAAACTGCAGAAACATTGCAAATTTCTGTTTGTGTATATATGTTATATAGAGGCGTACGCATATGCACAGAGACACAATTTCTGATTTAACTTTACTTTTAATGCTCCGGATACGTATCATAAGCATTAAGCTTAATAAAAATATCTTTAAACTGCAAGAATTATACCAAGGTTAATAAAAAATCAAAAATCCAATTCTTGAGGCCATTTTTGCAAATGAAATACGATTAATCTTCGCATGCGTCAACTGGTAATAACAGCTCCATATGTACGGTCCAAATTTATGCTGATAGCTCTTGTATAGCGAGAGTAATAAAAAGATTTTGTGATTTTTTGTTACGAATTTACAAAAACTCACGGGTTCGCAAAAAATACCCACGGATCTAATTTCAGGATACAGCTATTAAAATTGACTTTTCTTGCATTGATAGAGCATAGTCCATGGAGTTACTATGTAAAATAATTTGGACCCCGAAGTTTCTTTTCGGTAGGCTTAACTTAGAATTTCGCTTCTGACCCCTGGTCCAAAGTGGTTTGTCCTAATGTTCGGTTTAAAAAATCCGTGAGAGTATTATCTGGTGTTTTAGATTTCAGAAATTATTGTGGCTGTGAAATTTTAGATTCTGAAATATTTGTTCCATTATGGCTTAGAATTAATTGGACATTTGGTTAAATTTTATTGACTGAGATGTACACTTAAAGAACCCATCTTGCAGAATTTCTAAATTTTCAATGAAAGGAAACACTACTCTGAGCAGGTTATCTGACACGAGATTCAATTGCAATTGAGTAAGAGTCGGTAACTTATTAATCGAAAATGAATTCCCAAAAAATCCTCTACAGGCTGCAACCACCGTCTTTACTTTTAATGTCATTTTTTACTTGTTGAAATAAAATACTTTTAATGTGATTTTCACGTGCTGAAACAAAACTTGTCTGCAATGTATACTACGAAACACTATTTTTGTCAATCGGCGGTATATGTAGCTGTGAAAAATGTAAAACTGTGTAAAAAATTCTGAAAGGTAGTGTTAAAAAATGTTAAAAATATGTAAAAAATCTTTTTTTTAAAAACTGTAAAAAGTGGTGTTAAAAGTGTAAAAAAGCAAATTTTGCTACTGTTAATAACTGTAAAAATGTTTTTAACATTTTTCCTTTTTTACAATTTGCAACCCTACCATAAAAGGGTGCTGCCACCACCTCAAATGGTAAAACTTATAACCACAGTATTTTTATCGTAACTTTTTCACTTTCCGATTAATTATAATAACACGACGGAGTCACGTTTTAATGGGTAAACTAAATGTAGGAGCAGTTTTGAGAAACTCCATGGGGACTACAAAATACGTGAAATTCAGCGAAATTGGAGATGGCCAGGAATCAACCAAAAATCAACTCCACCATTTTTTGGGATTACAACATTTCAATATTGTTCTGGTGCAAAACTAATGTAAGCATTGTGCTAATAATTTCATTAGTAGCAATCTATTGTTACTAGTCTAGCAGTTAATTCTCAGGCAAGTACTTGAAAAAAGTAAACTAGAAAATCATCATTGTAAAAATGATACAAAGTTTGATTTGTGCAATGATAATAATATCATTGCAGAAGTAGTTTTGAAGTTGGGCTTGGGAATGAGTGCATTAACTGAAATATATATACTGAAGTATATAAATATTTACAATAGTGGTAACAATAAGCTAAATTCATATTAATGAAATAGATACTTTCTGAAACATGTGAGCTTCATTTGTATTCACAAAATCAGGATTAAACTGACGGATTAAATGGATTAACTTAAACGGCTTAACTTAAACGGATTAAAAGTGTATTCATAAAATACGGATTAAACTACTTAAATGACTTAATTTAATCCATTTAAGTTAATCCGTTTAAGTCGTGGCAAAGTTTAATCCGTTTAAGTAGTTTAATCCGTGATTTTATGAATACGTCTTTTAAATCCATTTAATCCATTTAAGTTAATCCGTTTAAGTTAATCCGTTTAATCATTTTATGAAAAGGCCCTCAGATTATGACTTTCCCTATGTGGCTTGGATGCTCTCCCCACAAGGAAGAATGGAATGAGCCATCGAGCGGCCTTTCTGATTCGGGCTATCTAGTAGCCACCATTAAGTGCTCTTGCAAACAATAATGGAGGACGGGGTCGTCTGCCTCTAGCGCAATGGATGGGTTCAGAAGCAAACCCTGGGGTGTGCCCATTTTCAAGTGCATGACTCTGGCACACCTGCATCCCTTCGCACGCCATTGGCGCACACGTTGCAGGGCGCTGGCTGATCCCATCGGATAGTGTACTTTCCGTTAGGAACTCAGCGCCCTACTCTTATCGATAAGCGGATTAGGGTTCTTTAGCGTGAAGAAGTTACCACCAATTTTACACCTCATCCGACGGGAGGAACTGTAGCCTAAGTTTCTTGTTCAAGAGAACAATGTAGTGTTGAAGTATTGTTTGAGTCATTTAAAATCACCGAAGCAGCCAAAATTTTAATTTGCCTTAGTTTTGAAATTAATGTTGCAAACGCCAACAGACATTTTTAATGCAAAAATTAGTTTTATTGTACTCATTAAAAAGATAAAATGTTACGCGCCATTTTGCTATAAAGATGGCTTCTTACCACCAACTATTGAATGAGTAATAAGATTGTGTGTCGTTTCTCCCACAAAAGGGACAGCGCTGACATTTTGAAGTACCATTAAGTGTCACTTGGTGAACGCGAGTTAAGTAAAAGACTACCAAGGGTCAAATAAAAGACTGTCAGGATAACTGGCGACTCTAATCAAATAAGGTCAAAATGACAGTTTAAGTTTAAAATACCAACACTTTTGATCAAATTAGTTTGTTTCATGTTTTCTATAAATTATGGCAGAACCTCGTTTTATTTTGTTTAAAGTTTTAAAAAGTGAAATTTTGGTGTGCAATTCTGCAAACTTTCCTGGTCGCAGTGTTATTTATTTAAAGAAAAGAAGCAGAGGTGACATTACTTATTTTGAATGCCGCCGCTGCAGAGAAATCGCCGACGGCCGTTTCTCTCGTGTTCGTGTCGTGAACGGACGAATCGACGGTGATCCGGACTATGGCCATCACATTAGTTTAGACCACCGCCAGTTTAGTCAAATGCATTACATTACATTTAGTCAATCGACATTAAGTTTAGTCTGTCGTTTTGAAAATTTTGTTATTTTCTGTGAAGTTATGAAGAATGTATTGTGCAGCGTGAATTCTGTAAGAATTTGTGATAATTACATTTGTAGAAAACAATGTTAACGTTAAAACTACAGTGTAACAGTTTTTGTCTTGTTATAAGGCCTTTAATTCTCATAACACGTAGAGAGGTGTACGGTAGAAGTGTTACAATAGGAGAGCAGAAGAAGATAGAAGTCCTGCTGTGTTAAGTGGCATGTGATTAATAGTTCTCCTAAATGCCAGCAATAAAATGTGGGAAAAACGACACACAGCCGAGTAATAATTGTTCAAAGTTGATGCTTCCAAAAGGAATCACCACCTAAGGATACAATGAGTCT
>JASAND010002273.1:0-18007 GCA_030248195.1 Trissonchulus latispiculum
AAAGTATAGATGTTGAAGATAAGTGATCAATTTAATTTAATTTAACGCAATACTTAAAAACCAAATTTTTGAAGTATAGACTACGTGATTTTGGGCAAGTACTCATGTCAGACCCTGCAAAATTTCGCAGGCGGATAAATTATTGGTTTTGAAAACTCATTTCTGCATAAATTTACAACATGTTACAGTTACTAATAAATACTTTTAAATAGCTTAGAGCAAGCATTTGTATGTCATAGCTAGTCTTCATGGTGGTGATGGAACATGGAAGAAAAATTTAGCGTTCTTAGGCAAAATCAAAAATTTTTTGCAGATTTTTAAATTTTTCTGGAAAATCGGGTCACTGGGTCACCGGGTCAGGCCTCAACCGGGTCACCGGTCACCGGGTCAAGCTTAAGTGACCCGGTTCCATCACTGATATATATATATAATTAATTAAAATAACTAATAAATTGCCTACAATAAGCCTTAAGGCTAACGGGCCAATCAGCGAGCAGACACGCTTACATGAAAGCGTGTATTTAGCTACAAAATGGGGACCCCCCCCCGGAAGTTAGGGGGGGGGGGGGTCCCCGAGTTAATGAACCGAGCATACTTAGATAATTTGTACATGCTAGCGTAGAGTTTCTTACTCTTATCTATTATGTACTCTTGGTTATAATTAAAACACTTTCAGTTTCCCTGTTGAATATTGAATTTTTACTAAAGTTTTACTGATTAGTAAAAATAATTTGTTTTAAGACGCTCCATAAGGTTTAAAGTTACAATTTAAAATACAAAAATAAAATTTTAGTCTAGGCCTGAAACTGAATCTGAAATTCCGGCGAGCAACCGCCTGAAACTGAAACTGAAAATCAGATAAAATGAGACCTGAAACTGAATCTAAAATTCCGACGAGCAACCGCCTGAATCAAACTGAAAATCCTCAATTAGCAGACCTGAAACTGAATCTGAAACTGAAAATAAATGGTCCGTCTGAAACATCACTACTTTGTATGTTTCACACCCGTTTTACATCTTTAAAAGCGGAGAAGAAAATTGGAAAAACTATGTTGAAATCCACTAAAAACTGTTAAAAACATTGCGTGAAGATTAAATGCTAAAGGGGGAAAGGATCATATGCTGACGTCATCATGCTAAAGTTTCCCCCTTACACGTTTTACACGTAATAAATTTTAATACATATATGCACTATTAGCTAGGGGGGAATCTAGCATGGGGGAAAAGGTCGCAAAGAGGTCGCATGCACTACTGATATAGGTTGTTTAGTTATTTTTGACACTGCCACGAAACCATTCTAACCAGAGTATACCCGGTACGTTTCTCTATTAAGTTTTACTAGTAGCATACGACACCGGCTGTAGTTGGTTGAACATTTAGCTTTGCCACGCGAGAGTGAGTGCTGCCTGCAGAGAGCACTCTCTGTGAGCCTAAAGGTGTGTGAGCACTCTACAAAGAACAAGTGGGCAGTACTGATCTAAGATCTAGCAAGATTTAAGATATAGCCACGAATGATCTCATTTATTCAGAAAATAGCATAAATTTCATACAGAAGCAAATACCACAAACCAACTCTATTCTACCACATCACCTATATATAAATGTACATACACAACTTAACGACAATTAAGTATAATCCTTATACCAACGGCTGATTGGTTTCTAGTCCTAACCAATGCACAGCAAAGCTTCTTCCGCTGACAACAAGATTTTCTGCATCTACTACAAAATCGCAAATAAACTCGAAACATGGGGTATCGTGTATCGCAATTTACAGTATGAATCCTCTGCAAAATGTTATAATTTTGCCTGACTATACGGTCTCCTCGTGTGCAACAGAGATGAAAACAGGTCAACTCAGATCAGGCGAAGGACACCGGTAAAGAATATCTGACACGGTAATTTTATAGGTTTTGGAATGTATTGGATGAAAGCATATACATGTAGATTTTTTACGAGTTTTCGACAACCATCCAGAAAACATTTAGTTATCATTGTATAAACTTGGAATACAAGCCACCGGATCCCAAAATAGTGGTGGCCTGGTTCCATCTCTGGTCGGTAATACTATTCTTTACACCTAGAACCATTCCAACAAATGACACGAGCGAAGTATATGCCACCACATTCTAGGCTGCTACAGCAACAAACTAGACTTACTCTGCTGGGGGCCACCCCATATAAGCGAACTGGCTGTCACAAAGCCTGGTTTACATTAGGCTAAAACTTATGCGGTGGGGAGATATGGGCGGACTTAACGTTTAAGTTTTAAGTTTTACTTTTTAGACGGTGGGTGATTATATTCTGTCTAGGCTAGCAACCATAACACAAGCTCGTCTCACAGCAAAATACTGACGATAGGCAAGTAACAAGGCTATGTAGCTAGAAATAGAGTCACTACCACCAAACTGTTTCCTTTTACAACCAGGCTGGGCTTATTCTAGTGGGGGGGGTGGGCCCCCCCCCCCCATAAACACCCTTCCCCCCCAAAAAATCGCCCCCCCCAAAAAAAGTGGGTGCCCCTTTTGGTACCCTGAAAAAATCGCTGAGAAGGCCAAATTTTCAAAAATTTTCCGGCTTCGCCGGAGATTTTTAGTCGATTTTTGCCTATTTAAGCACTATTTTTGCACTAAAAACGAACTTTTTTGCCGATTACTATAAAAATAGCGCTATTTTTAGCATGTTTTTAGAAAAATTTTCGCCCCCCCCCAAGAATGACTCGCCCCCCGAAGGGCCCCCCCAAAGAGCCCCCCAAGAAAAATTCCCTAGAATAAGCCCAGCCAGGCTTGATGACTCATGGCTAAAAGTTATGGGGACGGGGCCCATCTGAAATGGGCAAAACCGATGAAGCAGAAATATTATGCTTAAGAGAAAAACTACGGGGTGTGATCGAAACTGGAGGTTGGCTTGGCCTCAATGGGCCAGAATCGCTCGAATGCAGGTGGGTGCGCTCGGCCAGTACGATAAAGCCAATGACTACGCGCTAAAGTGGATGCCAGTTTTAGAGTTTCAGTAAGCTGACTTTCGCCCAGCTAAAATTGCTAAGCAGGACATTTGCAGACGTGCTATGTATGGCTTCGACGGAGATCATTTATGCTTTCGATTTTTTGACTACTACATCGGCTAATGACTACTACATCGGCTAATTTTTCGATAAATGTATGAGCTTTATGAGCGGGTAACAAAAAAGCAGATTTTTTACGGTTTTTGAAAAAACTAGCCATCCCTACATATGTCTTGCACACGAGACCACCAGAATGCCCCCAAAGAAAATATACAAATAAAATAAAATAAGCAATTACAAAAACGAAATGATCACTTTCATTGTGTATTGATATATTAAACTAACAACTAATAATTCTCCATTAATTTACATAATTATGCATTTACAGTGTGTGAAACAGTTCCGAAGAGGAGTCCCAAACAGGGTTTTTTTGCGTCCAGAAGTGCGTCTGGACGCAAAGTTTCTTATCTTGACGCAACGAAATTTTAACGGGACGCAAGCTAGACGCAACATTATTTCGGGAGAAAATTCACTTTTGTAAGAGTGAAAACTTTAAATGTTTCCAGTACCAATTTTTTTATATTTTCCAAAAATTTTCTCGGTTTCTGGGGGGCTCCGCTCCCCAGACCCCCTGGTGTTTTCCACTATGTCATCGAATGCCAACGCTTTGTAATGTGTGAGTACTTGTTGAGTTATTAGTTGAGTTATCTACCTGTATCGATACATTACAGGTCAAAGCCCATTATTAATAAAATTTGTAGCCGTAGCCGAATATCCAAATTTTTGGGATCTTGTAATGTAATGAGGTTCATACAATTGCATTAGCACAGTTTTTAAAGTCTAAATTTTGTTCTTGACTGGATTTTCAAAACATTTTCAGCTTCTGAGGGTTAATCCCTTAATTACCAAAAGTCAACCAATTTTGTAGAGCATCCAATTTTTGGTTTGGTTCATTTAAAGCATTCTAGCGCAGTCATCGAGAAACGTTTGTCCTTAAGAAATTCAGGCATTAAAGGGTTAATCAATCGTATTCGTAACCAACGTTAATATTTCACTGTTTTTGCCTTTGATTAATACTGCACTACGCATCGCATGCACGCTCTTTGTTTATTGATTATTACTTCTCAAAATGAAAACAACTCAAAATTCTATAATTTACAAATGTAATTTACACAAAAAATGCATTAGGTATTTTAGTTAAATGTATCTGATGACAAATTAATCTTTTTAATCATTTTCATTACGGATTTATCCGTAATTTTAAAAAATTCTCCAACTTCTGGGGGGCTCCGCCCCCCAGACCCCCTGCTGCTTGTTTGTCATAATGTTTCAGGGATTCATTAGTTCTTTGAGTTTTCAAAACAGGATTACTGCCTTTGTTCTGAATGATATTAATTTTATAGCTATTTAGCTAATTCTTAATTAGTTTAACTATAACATCAAAACATCTGAATAATGTGTGTCAATAATATCAAAAATTGGTCATGATATGTGTTAGATACAACAGATGCGGATTAAATCGTTTTGAACATTTGCATTACGGATTTTTCCATAATCGCAAAAAAATTTCTCAACTTCTTGGGGGCTCCGCCCCCCAGACCCCCCGTCGTGTATATAGGGCATATTTCACATATTTTGTAATCCTGCATTACTTCTAAGTACCATCACCGTTCTAAGTACTTTTTCATACGATTAAATTATGTTTCACTAAAGAAATAATCGACATTTTTATAAACAATACAATTTTTACATATAAAACACGCTAAAACAATAATTTTACCTGGACGCAAAATTTCTTAACGGGACGCAACTTAAAATTAGCTGGACGCAAGGTTGACGCAAATCCGAAAACCAAAAAAACCCTGGTCCCAAATACGTAGCTCCAAAACGACACATTCCAGAGTTCAGGAGCTCTGAAGAGAGATCACAAAATATTACTACGATTAATCAAAGTTTTAGACTCTTGGAGCAACACATTGAAATATTTTCTGAAACATTTGTGGCTTTTTATCCAAATATATACTGTAATGTTATCAAAACTCTTGTCATAAAAGTATTTTTGCACGGCATTACAACACATACTGTTTATTCCAACAATACCTCGCTATATTGAGCTTTAAATAGCGGGCCGCATCTCGGATCGCGTATCCAGGATGTTGAAAAGGGGGGAGGGTCCGACCCAAAAAGGGAGGGGGTCCAGGAGTCAATTTTTCTAAAATTGGCCAAATTTCCACTAAAAATAGCTAAAAATGTCAAAAAATTATCGAAAAGGGGACCCCATGGGCCCCTCCCCGGACAGCTTACCCCCGCTGCGGGCGTATAAAGATTTGATCCGATTTATAAGCAAAATTAAAACAGTTATCTACCATTTTTCTTTTCAAATAAGAAAGAAAAGTGGTAGGAAGTCAACATTTTCCTACGATTAAGCCAACCATTATGAACAATTGGAATCGCCGCTATCCGATCCTCAGACGAACGAAACGACACCAGCATGCATTGAAACACCTGAACAAGAGGTCCAAGATGGAGGCTCGAACTCGACAGCCAAGTTTTTTCTGACTCTAGGTGTCAACTCAGCGTTTTGATTGTCACTTTCCTAATTCTGATAATTCTCATCGTATGCTCAGGTATCCGTGGACTTGTGGCTGTTTTGCTGAAAACTAATGAAAAACGTCAGCCAAACATTTTGAAACCTATTTTAGATCACTCAGATCTTGTTTGGAATCCTACTACACACACCGTTGGCTATCGGCTTCCGGTTACTCAATGCCCATAACAACAGTACGATAGTTCCGCAAGAAAACACTTTGGAAAGTTCCTCTTGTCTAGTCTATTCGTATCATGTATGCATAAAATGTACAAATATAAATTGTTGATATTCTAAACATACACATAATTGACACATTATTCCAGACAACACCGTTGTACAAACAACGACGAGTAGCACAACAGACACCAAATATATTATAGACGAACGCATAGTGTAGAATGCTTTGCTTTCTGTACATATTATATTATACAAATTTATTATTACAGCAATGTGTGCGTGGAGGTTCGTATGCGCCTGTAAACAGTTTGAAATACTGACACGCTGTCAATACAAGTGTTCGAACTATATACTTTTACAGACAGTCTCCCCTTCTCTGACTAAAATAGTCAAAGGGTAACAAAACTGTGATGTGTTCAGACCCTAACAGCAGATACGGTACAATGAAAAAAGAGGAAAACAGCTGGTGGTACAACACAAGATAGGTTAGCCATAAAGAAGATGTGCGCATTTCACATGTAAAGCTGCTTGAAGACAATGAATCTAGCAGCGTGATCAAAAGTCAATTTGGGATTATTCTAGGGATTTTTGTTGGCAACCCCCTAAAGGTCCGAGGGGCAAGGAATTTGGGGAGGGGGCGAAAATGTTTCTAAAACTATGCTAAAAATAGCGCTATTTTTCTAGCATACACTGTAAAATTAAATTTTTATTAGAGATGCACCGGGACGCCGCTACCGGGGCCGGGACCTGAAAATTGGGGGGTCCAAATCGAAAATTTTCTTGAAAACCCAAATTTTGCAATAATTTCTGATACAGAAACGTTATCATTGTTTTTATTCAAATCGGAGGGAAAACAAACGATTTGTAGCTAGCACTTTTTGACTTTCGACATTTCAAAACTTTGGTCAAAAAGGTGCCAAAAATTTACAATATTTTGTTAATTTTTGGCCTCGGTCGGGACCGGGGCCTGGCCCCGGTGCATCCCTAATTTTTATCACAAAAATAGGCAGATTTAGTAGTGAAAAAAGAAAAATGGGTTAAAGTCTGAAAGTTAAAGTTAAAGTTGAAGCCGGAAAATGTTTGAACATTTTGCCTTTTGAGCGAACTTTTCAGTTTAAAATTTGGTACCAAAAGGGGCACCGATTTGGGGGAAGGGATGAATTTGAGGGGGGAGGACGTTAATGGGCCCCCAAACTAGAATAAGCCCAGCTAACGGCACGTAATCCCGTAAAAGCAGACATTAACATTTGAACTCACTCATGTGACGATGTAAGTATCGAGTAAAATAGCAAACAATGATATACATTGTACCATTGGTTAACCAGCGGATATTCTACAATTTTAAGTGTCAAATTCTTGCCTGTTTATTTCCCATTAAATTTTGATCACGTTGCTACAATCACTGTGTTCAATCATCTTCAAGCGACAAAGTCCCACCCGCCGGCTCTTTAAACTGAATTCTCCTCTACGAGGGCACCCAAACAAAAAATTAAAGAGAATTGACGTAAATCAGCACGTAACAACACGACAAAGGCAGCTCAAGCAAGAAGCTGTCACGTGGATAGGAGAATTTATGCTTGCCAATACCAAAACACTAGTGCTCACAAACTAACCCGTGAAATTCGAGGTAAGCGCGCACACAAACTATGAATGACATCCAACAACAGGCAAATTAAAATATAAGTTAAACAAACAAGAATAATCATATTCACACGTACAATACATACACTATGTTTATGTATACAGGTTCAGAATAATAAAAAGGCTACTGGCTGTATCATTAGAAGAAACAGCAACTACAATGCAGGAAGAAGAGGAAGAGAAAAGGAAATATATATGCTGTCAATCAAACTCAATATCAGGAATAAATACTTATAATAAGTACAAAGTAGGGTTATGAGGAGAAAGACGAAGAATTTGCTGCAGAGGAAAAGAAGGATCTAGGATGAACGTAGGCACAAAGACCCATTCCATTCTCTCCCATCAATAGTTGCAGCTTTGAAGCGTAACACAGCAATGATTCAAGGGCAGGCTCTCCAGGATAACCACCTGATTCTAAAATAAAAATAAAAAATGACAATGCATTAACACGGACTCCAAATTCGAAGCTGCCACTTCTCTAAACAACCGCTGAAAATGCCATTTTAAGGGGGCTAGCATTTTTTGGGTTTTGAAAGTGAGGAGGGAATGGGCGGGAGGGGGCTTCCGCATGTGGGTGCAGGCAAAACCAAAACACAGATAGCTAAATTTTTAAGCGAAAAACATTAATGGTAAAAATTAGTTACATATTATACTTTTTCCGTAAAACAACGAAAATATTTGTAGATGTGTAACATTAAGCTGTCGCATCGGCCTAAACACTGGTACCTTGCCGTCTTACAGCTTAACAATTTTACCGGTTTAGTAAAGCATCAAGAGAAAAGGATTTGTGGAATGAACCAGGACCAGATTTCTGTACTTGACAAAAACAAATTGATAATAAAAAGAGGTCCCAGCTTCAAAAATTCTCCTAAGTTGCGAAAAGTCAAAGCTGTGACTTTTCGAGGTTCATTATTTGGAAAACGTGAAGCAAAACACGTTCCGCCATTTCTATTACTACAAAGAAAACACGACAAGCTGTAATTTTACAAGTAACGACAAGTAATAATGGCATAATGAGTGGGTACAACGCTACGCTTTTAAAGTTGATAATATAACCAGTCCACTAAAGAAAACAAACGACTAACCCAATATAGCACTATTGATAGCAGTAGCAATAGGTTGGCGTTGTGAAGAATCCAGCTGATAGCTGACTGGACTTTCGCTGGGATTAGGATAGGCTAACAATGCATAGGCCTTCTGAAATAAATTGTACACAGAGTAGCCTGTAAAACACCAGACACCAGAGTGTTAATTGTCATGCGCTTCGATCCGAGTTTTATTGGATTGATCGACAAGAATGTTTGTGAACCCTTCCGTATGTAGTCTTTATGCAGTTATGTGTAATCGGGTTGAATTCGCATCTCATTTTATAATAGAACGACCAAACATTTGCGCAAGAGCTTTGGTTGCATATGAAAACTTAGTTTCGAAGAAAATCCCACAGAGTAATTCTTAGAACTGTATGGAAACAAAGATTTCGAAAATTCATTCACAAAAAATCTGTCTCGGCACAAATTTTGGCAATTAAAATGTGTTTTCATGACAGAATAGAGATGGTCCCGCTGCAATTTTTTGCGGTAGCTACCATTTCACGAAAATGTGCTAAATTTGCGATGTCCCGGGTCATCAAGATTTCGGAAATTTAAAAACTAAAATATCCACAATAAAACGTATCATAGGATAGTTCTTGACAAACTTCTGAAATAATAGAAGCAACTCCCGAAATGTGAACCCATTTTCTAAAATTCATAAAAATCTGTTTCCTGCTTTTCCAGAATTTCATAATTTTTCCAAACCACCCAGCCTGAGTATACATCATTTGAAATCCCTTTAAGGGCTGAACAACTATTGCAACTAAAACCAAGTCTAAAAGTGAGAGGCTTTCCTGAATGTGCAAAAACATGATTAGATTCGATAATCTTGATTTTCGAAACTTCCGTAAAACGGTTCAAAACGACGCAACCTTGTACCCACATTTTTGGTCATACTATAATTTTAGGTGAGAAATAGCTGCCAATCCGATAACTTGGGGCCTTTTCAAGAAAGGGTAGAGTAGAGTTAAAATTAACTCGATCCTTTTCATGAAGGAGTTAAAAGAGGGAAACTCAAGCTTGAGTGGAGTTAAAGCGAGTTAAAACAGCCATTTTTAACTCTACTCTACCCTTTCTTGAAAAGGCCCTTGGAGTTTATCCTCGAAAATGGGACGGGACCTCTGATAATTTCAAACCCACAGCCACAAAAAGAAGATCTAACACTAGTCTGGCATTTGGCCAACACGAGGAGACTTGACGATTCGTAAACAAACACAAACTTGTACCTCCAACATTTGTCTATTCTTAGGATTAGGACCATATTTGTGTTGCAATTGTTGAGAAAATTGCAGTAAATCTCGACCAAACTGTAAAAGGCGTTGATACTGCTCAATTTCTCCTGCAGTCCAACCGCAGGATTCAGACAACGGAGGTACTAATTCACCGTCCTCCTCTCTTCGACCTCCATCAACATCATCGCCCTCATCCTTGATCTCTCGTTTATCTCGATCATCAGTCTCAACGTCTTCATTCAGGTCACCATCCCAAGAACAGCAACCATCGATTTTTCCGCCACCTCCTCCTCTTTTACCAGAATACCAGTCGTCGTTCATACCTAAAATTAAAACCATAATAAAGGCTAGGTTCAGGCTAGTTTTAATTTTTTCTCAGTTTCTTTCTCTAGGTCATAGCTTAGCCAGCACTTAGAGATGGTTATTGTTGATTGATACTCTTGTCAAGGTTGTCTACGTGAAACATAATTTATATCTAAGCAAAAATAAACTTATGCAGTCAAAAACTAACTTATAGACAGATAAATACACAGCAAAATTTTCCAAACTTTCGACAAAAAATGCTAAAATACTCTACCATGTGCCTGTAGCTGTGTGCTCTGCCGACTCCAAACTCCACCGCCTTACGTTTGTTTTCTTATATACTGGCTCATGCTTACATGGCACTGTCATTTACTACTTGATTCCTACTTGTTCCTACTTGATGCGATTAGGGGGGGGGGGCTACGAATTTCACTAAAAGTATGTTGGAAAAGCCAGCTAGTCGTTTGCCACATAATAGTATTAGGTTTGGTGCAAAATAGTTTGAAGTTTGAAAGAATTCCACGTAGAGTAGCGTCCTGTGGAGCCTTCGCAAGTTGGTTTTGTCGATCAGAAACTCGACATGACACACATACTAACTTCGCTGCACGTACACTATGTGCAAGGTACAGTGCCCAAATTTTGCAGAGACAGTCCTGACATATAGGGTTTTGATAACTTGTAAAATAATCCTTAGATCAATGTGCGATACGACCAAAGTGGTAAAAATTGTGCGTGGTAGGTCCATTCGGGTGACAGGTAACTAAGGTCTTATGAGCTGTGGTTAATCAAATGAGCCCAAATCTTCTCCAATTAATGCGCAAATCTTCGCAAAGTATCTGCCTCAACTTTGTTAAAAGTACGAGATTTCGTTAATCCCTGCACTCACAGCGCTAGATTACGTTATCGCTATTGCTGCTGTTACTTGATGGCATTTCAAAGATGTGAGTCAATCACT
This sequence comes from Trissonchulus latispiculum, assembly GCA_030248195.1. Taxonomy (NCBI): domain Eukaryota; kingdom Metazoa; phylum Nematoda; class Enoplea; order Enoplida; family Ironidae; genus Trissonchulus; species Trissonchulus latispiculum. The sequence goes on from JASAND010002273.1 coordinate 10,994, forward strand.
CCAACGTACTCTGGCAGAATCGTCTGAAACTTTGCACATTACAAGCCAGTGACTGTATCAAAATGTGCAGGAAAGTTAAGTCACTAAGCCTCGATCTAGTGTTTAGAAGCAGGTCGAAGAACCCCTACACCCACCTTTTCTACATGATCGGAGACAAAAAGTTTTTGACCATACTTTTACTGCGCTTAGCTAGCTTCTCACGCTTACAAATAAAGGTTATTTCTTAACAAAAGTGAGCTAGCACACTAACCGGAAAATCAAAACTCTCGAAACTCAGCCACCGCATGCCTCTCCCTTATCAGAGCCTAATAACTGGTAAAAAGCAAAGATAGGCTAGGGGCTGCCAATTTTATTAGATCGAAAACGGCGCGCGGTTACCTCGCAACTTTTTGCCAAATTTCAAATTTTGATCTGTTATTGCTGCAGAAGGAAGCAACGCTCGAAAGCCGGAATACTTTTAATATTTAGTACTACTACTAGTAACAGTTAATATTCGTGGCAAAAAGTTTCAGAATCGGTTAATCCACCAGAGCTGAAAAAACTTTTTGAAAAGCAAATTTTTCGCACCAAAATTTATACTTTGGCGTCCTGCCATAAACGGTGTATATGAGATATATTGTTGCCCACCACAAACTTTTCAATTCGATATGTTGACTAACGTTGGGTAAAAAAGTAGATCTCTGACGTCGTGCCAACCAGTTCGTAGCTCCCCGCCCCTTAAGTATGGGCAAGTTACCAAACTTTCTTTCACAGGGTCGCAGTAATAACAACTAGTCGAACATTTTGTGCAGTTGAGGGGCTGGAGACAGGTAAATCGGCTAGCAGCCAAAAATTGCAAATTTTGATAATCAATCAAATTACGCAGGAAGGCACTCAATGATAACTACTGTGATTCTGAACAACCATTCGGCTTCCTGGCTTTTTCCTTCAGGGGTGGGGGTGGGCCCCCCAGAAATCGATTCCCACCCCCAGGATTCGGGCATTCTCCCCAGAACTCTAAAGTGCCCGGAAAAATAGGGCTTTGAGGGTACATTTTGAACAATTTTTCCGGCTTCACCGGATCTTTAGGCATTTTTAAGCATTTTTTAGCTACTTAAGCTTAAATTTAGATTAAAAATAGTTTATTATAGCTCAGCAGCAAAAATATCAATTTGAAAACTTTTTCTTCCCTACCCAGAACTCCGTGCCTCCCAGAAATCTTTGCCTAGAAAAAAGCCAGGCTTCCAGCAACCAACGAGTCACAATTGCGAGAAAAACCTATTCAAAGATGGACTAGGATTCGGAGTGTTAAGAATTTTTGTTTTCTTGAGGCCAAGCCTACTCTTCATATCTAAGAATGCTAAAATTTTGCTAAAACGTGGCCCCTATCATACGCGATAACGGTCAATCTGAGAAGGAGTTTTCTGCGCTTTTATTTCTGCAGCTGGCAGAAAACGCCAAATGTCATTTCGACGTTTTCTTCAAACAAAATATTACGTTTCCAGAAGTTTTAGCTGATTTTTACACATTTCAATCTTTCCCAAGAGATGTAGTAGGTGAAGGATGTTCAAGCTGACAAAATGTACCGTGTCTAATATTATTGGCTTGTTCGGCCTACGGGACTCTAGAAGAAAATCTATTCCTCTACTCTTACAATACCATGCTAGCCCCAATAATTTCCCCGGCAACAAACATCTTGGGTCAAACTGGCCTTGATATCCTCGCAAGAAGGTTCCCAAGAGTCTTAGCTAATCTCTGGACTCAAACCAATCGCGTTGAGCCTGGTCATTCTACCGTAGTGAAAAAATATGTTTCCACAGTATGTAATCATATCTTAAACCTTGATTTGAGCAGTTTTGTCTGCACATATAAGTAACTTTGTACATTCAGTGAAAGGTACCAAACAGATCCCTAACCATTTCGTTCGAAATGTTCGTCCTCATCCTGTCCATCCAAAAGACTGAGACGTCCCAAACTGGTACCACCTGCGGCACCATTCTGCGCTTGCAGTAGTGTAGTGTGTGCTTTTGGGAAGGCGGTCTGAGCCGTGGAGCCATTCTGCACAGCAGCTGCTCCAAGAACACCATTCGGCGAAGCCGCACTGGAACTGGACGGATCGGAAAAGGGCTGAATCAGGCTCTGATCCGTCATCAATAGGTTGGATGTCTCATCTCGTTCGCAGGCAAAATCCATGGGAACGACATCAGGGTACTCACTGCCGGGAGTACGCTCTCCAAGCAAGGAGGAGGATGATGAGGATGAGGATGAAGACGAGGATGGCGCCGTCGCCGTGGCAGTCGACGGAGGCGGTGGATATTCAGCGATCATGTCGACGACGCCAGCCATGTCTTCCATGACAGGGCTGCGGCTGACGGCAGTGGGCTGTCGGCTGCTTCTCATGTTGCATCTGAAACAGGGCCCAGCAGAAATCTGTTACAATGTAAAGACTATTCAAACTATAGACTATTCAATATATATATATATATATATATATATATATATATATATCCAATATGAGCCTACTAAGGACTCCAGCTCATTAGCATTTTCAACCTTGTTTCTTTACTTTCACAACCGGAATTTTTCATAGACCAACACTGACACATATTAAGCTCTTATTTCTTACTTGTTCTTCCATTTTACATATATATTTTTATACAAGTAACAAAAATGCTCCGCACAAAAGGGGATAATATGTGTGTTGGGCCTAAGTCTATCGTTTAATCCGGTTGAGAAAGAAAGTATATAAATCCGACACAGCAAGTTTGGGTGGGTGGTTCTATGGCGAAAGTTGTTCAGTTCGATGCGGGCCTTCATTTGACTCGAAATTTGACCACTTTTGAAAATTTTAATTTTTGACCCAAAATCGCCTAAGTCCCCACCCCACCCCACCACAGCCCTCTACAGATACTTTAGGCACGCACTTCTATGACAAAAGTTGCTCAGTTCGATGCGGGCTTTCATTTGGTACCAAATTTGACCACTTTTGAAAATTTTAATTTTTGACCCAAAATCGCCTAAGTCCCCACCCCACCCCACCACAGCTCTCTACAGCCACTTTAGGCACGCACTTCTATGACAAAAGTTGCTCAGTTCGATGCGGGCTTTCATTTGGTACCAAATTTGACCACTTCTGAAAAATCTTATTTTTGACCCAAAATCTCCTAAGTCCCCACCCCCACCCTACCACAGCACTCTACAGCCACTTTGAGCATGCAATTCTATGACAAAAGTTGTTCAGCTCACTTAGCGCTTTCATTTGGTACCAAATTTGACCACTTTTGAAAATTTTAATTTTTGACCCAAAATCGCCTAAGTCCCCACCCCACCCCACCACAGCCCTCTACAGATACTTTAGGCACGCACTTCTATGACAAAAGTTGCTCAGTTCGATGCGGGCTTTCATTTGGTACCAAATTTGACCACTTTTGAAAATTTTAATTTTTGACCCAAAATCGCCTAAGTCCCCACCCCACCCCACCACAGCTCTCTACAGCCACTTTAGGCACGCACTTCTATGACAAAAGTTGCTCAGTTCGATGCGGGCTTTCATTTGGTACCAAATTTGACCACTTCTGAAAAATCTTATTTTTGACCCAAAATCTCCTCAGTCCCCACCCCCACCCTACCACAGCACTCTAAAGCCACTATGAGCATGCACTTCTATGACAAAAGATGTTCAGCTCACTTAGCGCTTTCATTTGGTACCAAATTTGACCACTTTTGAAAAATCTTATTTTTGACCACTTGACCCCCTACCCGATTTACCCTTTAAACGGCAAAGTGGAGCCAGTCCAGCAAAATGGGTGGGTCGGACGGCAAAACGGACTCCGGAAATGAGCTGGGCGCACCAGAAAACCCCTATGGACACAGTTTTGAGAGGCTATGCACAGTCCTATATGGTGTTCTTGGAAGTCGGTACCGACTTGACCCTCCCGACAGCAAAGTGGAACCAGCCCAGCAAAATGGGTGGGTCGGACGGCAAAACGGACACCGGAAATGAGCTGAGCGCACCAGAAAACCCTTATGGACAAAGTTTTGAGAGGCTATGCACGACACAACACTTCAAGAAAAAGTCTACACACCACAGAATTACGACTTTGTGTTTCAGCTCAATATGGCAGAATACAAAAACAAAAAAATTACTCAAATTCCAATTCCACATTTTATGACAGTCGAGATAAAGGTAATTTTACACTGTAGGCTGGACCCTTGCGATAGGCACAGCAAAGTGAATAACTACTCCCAGCAAAACCAATAACAAACACGTAAGACCAAGCAAGATGACTCATCGCAAGAAATCGTGAGGCATCTTGTTCTTTTTCCTGTTCCGGACCCTTCGTGCATGGTTTTCAGGAATTCAACTTAAACAGAGTTAATTAAGACGGTTCTGAATGATATATATTATCAAGACTGTATAAGCGGGTGATAATTATGACCTCTTTTCGCGCAGACCAATGCTCTAGGCATGCTCGGTGCGTTTACTCGGACCCCCCCCCGGACCTTCCGGGGGGGAGGTCCCACTTAGCACTATCTACACGCTTTCATATAAACGTTTGTCTGCTCGCTGATTGGCCCATTAGCCTGATGAGGCTTACTATAGGCAAGAGTACATAATAACTAAGAGTGTGACAAGCGTCACACTCTTAGTTACTAAGTTGGGGACATCATCTGCACGATAACGGCCCACCCCCCCCCCCCACAAATTACCCCCCAGTTACCGGCCCACCCCCCCCCCACAAATTAGACCCCAGTGACCCCCCCCCACAAATGAGTACCTGGTACACATTTGTGTACCATCACTCGCTTGTATCTTTATGTGTTGAAGCCAAAAACGTTCTATCAGCAGCTGGCCACTTTCGAGCTTCAACGCAAGAAGGTGGCAATGTGGTAGTTTTTAAATGTGTACCAAAAATTGATATTTGTGGGGAGGTCACTGGGGTCCCAAACGTGAGAAGTAGGCCGATATCGTACGAGATGATGTGCCCAACTTGGTAACTAAGAGTGTGACGCATGTCACATCCTATTTCATCGTACTTTCTTGCTATAGGTAATTTATTAGTTATTTTAATTAATTAATTAATTATAACTTTAATTAGGTTAACGCAATTAAAATACTAATTCGACAAATTTGTAGCATTTTTTCTGCTCTTTCTTATGATATAAAAATTGTTATTCACTACATTCCTCCGAACTTTTGTATTATGAAACAATTTTTATATCATTTGAAAACATAGAAAAAATGATACAAAAGAAAAAAAAAAAAAAAAATAATTGCATTAACTTAATTAAAGTTATAATTAATTAATTAAAATAACGAATAAATTACCTATAATTAAGCCTTAGGTGTAGATTGAAACATCAGCGAGCATCCAAATTTTTATATTTAAGCTTGTAAATTAGGTGCAAAGTTTCCCTCGGAAGTTTCGGGGGGGGCCGAGTTAACGCACCGAGCATACCTAGCATGATTTGTTCTTGCTAGTGTAAGAGTGTCTTACTCTTATCTATTATACACTCTTGATATTATAGGGGGGCGTGACCGGTCACCTTTCGGTCAAAAATGGTGAAAATTCGAAAATCGAAATGTCTCGCTATTGATTCAATTTAGAAAGCTCAAATCTTCCACACAAAGGTTTTCTGGCACTTAGAATAGATACCCGTAAGCAGTTTTGCCATCGGACCCAGCCATCTTGCTGGGCTGGTTGCACTTCGCCGTCTGGATGGTCCGGTCGATACCGACTTCCAAGAACACCATATTGGATTGTGCATGGCCTCTCAAAACTCTGTCTATAGGGGTTTTCTGGTGCGCCCAGCTCATTCCCAGTGCTCGTTTTACCTACTCATCATGCTGGGCTGGTTCCACATTGCCGTTTGAAGCGTCAGTCTGGTAGGGGGTCAAATGGGCAAAAATAAAATTTACGTGGTCAAATTTGGTATCAAATGAAAGCCCTGAGTGAGCTGAGCAACTTTTGTTATGGAACTGGATATCCAAAGTGGCTGTGGAGTGCTGTGGTGGGGTGGGGTTTTAGGCGATTTTTGCTCAAAATGACATTTTTCAAAAGTCGTCAAATTTGGTATCAAACGAAAGCCCTAAGCGAGCTGAGCAACTTTTGTCATAGAACTCCATACTCAAAGTGGCTGTAGAGTGCTGTGGTGGGGTTGGGTCTTAATCAATCTTTGGTGAAAAATAAAGTTTTTTTTTGAAAGTGGTCAAACTTGATATCAAACGAAAGCCCTAAGCGAACGAAGCACTTTTCGTCACAGAACCACCTACTCAAACTGATTGTGTATTGCTCATTATTTGGGGGGCATGAATGGAGCCTTAAGCATGTGTGTGTCTGACTGAACTCGATGTCTGCAAAAGGTCAACTTTCATGTCAAATACGTATATCATAGGGGTCGCGGCAGCGACCCCTATAATATGTGTCAAAAGTCCCTGGAGACACCGTAAAATAAGCTGCGCAGAGGCTGCGCAAAATCCTGCGCAGATCCTTCGCGAAAGCTTCCATGCGCAAATTGTAGAGCACATCGAGTTTAGTATGTGTGCGAAGTTTCAGCTCCGTATCACTTTCCGTTAAAAAGTTGTGCCCCGGACCGGTTATGGCGGCGATGTTTTCTTTTTCCGGTTTCTCCTATTTAATGGTCGTATTGTCCTGACTTTCCGCCTCTTTCACGTAATCTGCAGCGGAGGCCGGACCTAAAGGGGTATAGGGTCTGGTAGTACCCCATGCGCCATTTAAGAATCGCTACTTTTTTGCGCCGCAGGTGCGCCACAGCGCCGCAGCGGCGCCGCAAAGTCGGCTCAGAGCGAAAAAGTGACCATTTTTGTGGTCGCTTCGCAGCTCGAACGTTAAGAGCTGGAGCCGTTTTCAGAGCATATTCAGAAACTACATATATTGAACTAACTAAATAGCTAAGTCTCGTTTCTCTATCCACTTCCCAGCCGACTACATTGGACAGTCAAAAATGGTGAAAATTCGAAAAATGAAAAATCAGAAATTTCTCGCTGTGTATTCAACTTGGAAAGCTCAATTC